>JAHBCN010003867.1:75585-116884 GCA_019359885.1 Listronotus oregonensis
CAGCCAATAATACTCCACCTCCTCGCCCCTTTCCGCTTAATTGATAGTTACAAAAAAATTAAACATACCAGGGGGGAAAATATTCCCCATCATTAGTAGAATCAAAAAACCCCAAAAGGGGTTTCTGTTAAAGCAAAACATCATATTCATCAGATGTAGCCCAAACACTAAAAATTTAAAACTACTCACTTTAGAATTAATCCCCCATTTTGATATCCCAAAAATAATGAACCTTCTATTTTTGATGCTTTCGAGTACCTGCGTCGATTCAAGTGTCCCCCTTGTGGGTAAAACCGTCTAAAAAAATTTTCTGGGGTGCTGCCCCCCTTTTGGTCTTGATATATTTCAAAAGCAAATGGCCTTACTGTCCGTTAGTGGGCCATATAGCACTGTTCATAATGGCGGGATTCTAATTGGGGGCCCCTATGGAGATCTTAAATGATGCTCTATGGCCCCGGGGGAACCTGGAAGCTTTTCACATGTGACCGTAGGAATGCTATTGGTTTCTAAATGTTTTTTGAGATGTTCCACGGTACAATCATGTTTTAAATTACCAACATAGAACCATTTTTTTTTCAATTCTTTGAAATTTTAGATATAGTGCTATTTAAAACCCTTTACAAATGCTTTTTTTTTTGGAAAAAACAATTAATCTCCCAAATTGGAATCAATTTTTTTTGGTTTTTTTAGAATGGGGAAAAAAATTAGTAATATTTTTAAAAAATTTTTTTTCCCCCAATTTTTTTTAATTTTTTTAAAAAAAAAATAGAAATTTTTCCCAATTATTATTTTTAAATATTATTTTTTTATCTTTAAATTTAAAAAAATTTTTTTAAAAAAAAATTAGGTAATGAAAATAGATAATTTTTATTTTGCCGATCACTGCTACGCGGTTCGAGCTAATATGCCGCATAATACCCCTTTTGGGAAAACCAATTTTTTTTGTCCCCTTTTTATGTCGAATACTACCAGGAAACAAGATTTTAGAATTTTCGGAGCGAATACGAAATATACTGAACCCAAAAATGTACAATTTTCCAATATACGAGAAATTTTCCCCAAGGGTTTTTTTTATTTTTTTAAAAAAAAAAATTTTCACCCTCGGACCTTAAGAAATTTCCGTTTTTTTTTTGGTTTTCCGTCTGGCTAGTACCTTGCAGCTTTTTATAATCGCAGCGATCCAAACCTCCCAGAATCGGAAAACTGAGTTAATTTCCCTTTTTGCCAAGGCCAGCCAGGGGGGGGGGCAGGGGGTCAGAACCCCCCGGGGAAAATTTTTTAAAAAAAAAAATAAATACAAAGAACTACTACTGTAGTGAATAATTTTAAAAAGATAAGTCTTGGGGGGGAAAAAAAAACATTGAGTAAACTATCTTACGGATTTAATTCTAAGTATCTGTACCCATCCCGTACAAAAAGCGCGGGCAGCGATGTTCAGTTTTAAATTGAAGTATCGCAGGTTGCAGAGAAAGGGTCGAGGGGTTTTTCAATCTAAGTTGCATTATCTTTTAGTATTATACAGGGTGACCCAAAGGAAAAAAGGGTTTCACCCCTAATGTAAATATCCTGGTATATTTTTGGAAAAACATTCAGACACGTAAGTTTTAATTTCCAGGGGGACGTCACTTCATCTGTAGCCGTACAATACAGGGTGGTCCAAAAAAAACATTGCGTTATAGATTAGATTTTTAAATGGAAACCTCCATATTTTTTTAAAATATTTTTAGAATCTCCGTAAAGTTTTTAGTAACTTTTGTTAATAAAGTTTATACCTATCTTCAATTGTTGTGAAGCTATTTGACTTTATAATAAAATTCTAGAAATAGTGATAGTACGGAAATGTATACTAAAAATAATAATCAAATGGTTCCCATAGTAACAAGACTTTACTTTAAATTTAAAAACAACTCTCCGAGTAGTCAAAAAAACAAAAAGCAACCTACAGTCATGCGCAAATTAAAGGTAAAGTAAACATTAATTTTCTATAAAGAATTAGGTCAATGTGGCAATAAGTGCTAAAAGTAGTGTCCATTTACCTCCATGCAATAATAAGGATTTTGTTCGAATCTATTTCTCACATTTTCAAGCATGTATGAAGTTATTTGTCAACGTTCAGCCGTAATCCGCTCCCGAAAATCTTGAATAGAATCTGTCTTCGAACTAAAAACTTTTTTCAAATACCCCCAAAGAAAGTAATCTAAAGGACTTAAGTCCGGAGATCTTGGCGGCCACTCAATGGGGCCTCGTCTGCCCATCGACTGGTTGGAGAAATGGGTATCCAAAAACTGTCGTACTGAAGCCACATAGTGCGGTGGTGTATCATCTTGTTGGAAATTGATATCATTTTCATTATAATTAACGTCATTTTTTAATATTTCGGTAATTTATGGCTCTATTGTATTTTCTAACATGTACAAGTACATCTTGCCTGTCAAGTTTCTAGGGATAAAGAAAGCTTCTACAATATAATTTACGAAAATGCCGGCCCTCACATTTATTTTTTCAGGATATTGCGGGTGTACCTCTCGAAACAAATATAGATTCAAGTCACTCCAATATCGACAATTACGTCTATTTACAGCACCATGTAAATAGAACGTACACTTATTCTAGAAACAAATATTAAATAACAGATTTGCATTGTTGATTAAAAGTTGGAACAGTAATTCGCAAAACTCCAATCTTCCATCAAAATCGTTTTCATTAGGCTCATGGACAAATTTTATCTTGTACGGGTGAAATTAGTTGTCTTTCAAAATTCTCTCTACTGTTGAGCGTGTAAATTCTGAAGAAGTAGCCAGTCCACGAGGGCTTTGGGTATTGTCAAGTGCTACGTGTTCCAACACTGGTATTTCTGCGACTTTATTTTTAAATGGTCGATTTTTTTAATGGCGATTTCGGCGAATATTATACACAGATCCAGTTTCTTCAAATTTTCTAATTAATTAGCCACATACTTATCGTTAATATTTTTGTCTGGATGTAACGCATTAAACAACCAGGTAGTAGCTCTTGTAATGCTCCCATTTTGGTAATACAGTTTAAATATTTTTACCCCTTCTAAAACTCAATAAATCATTGTTCAATATTTATTACAACTAGTTAAGTTAACAATTTAAAATCAAAGACAAAGTTTTCCTATGACTTACGATGACACTGACTGATGCTAAATGTTTTTGATATAAACTTTATTAATAAAAGCTACTAAAAACGTCATAGAGAATCTAAAAATTTAAAAAAATGGGGGTTTCATTAAAAAATCTTAAGTGTGGTAGAGGAAAAGACGTCCCCCTAGAAATCAAAATTGACGTGTCCGAGCATTTTCCCCAAAATATACCAGGAGAGTCACAAATAGGGGTGCGATCTTTTCGTTGGGCCACCCTGTATGTAGTACCCCCAAAAGATCACCCGATTTTGCGGAGTCGATACCCCTGACACAAAAGGCTAACCCCCCCCAAAAATTATTCCTGGCTACGGCTTTGGCCTTAGCATTAGTGTGTTGTCACAAAAACCTTATGGAATACTCTCAACTTTTATCCCGAATCTCTTATCCCGCATTCTAGTTAGAAAAACAACCAGAAAACTGCGAAAATTTGGAAATACTTAAACCAAACAAATATTAAAAAATATGTTTTCCGAAATGCCCCTTTTTGGAGCAAACCTAGGCTCTTCATCTTGCTGTGCCATACTCTATTTTAGTGTGTAGGCGCCCTCTCGTACATATCTGTGTTTCGTATCAACTAGACACATTTCTTTGAAAGTGTTAATATTGTATTTTTCCCGGGCTGGGATCTTTTCCGAAGTTCCTTTAATGTAGGGGAATTTCATGAAAATTTGGTCACGAAATCTGTTCGGGTTGAGTTTCTTTTCTTATTTTGATTTTTTTTATTGTTTCGTTTACTAGTCTCTCACTGTATCCGTTCTGCTTAAGATCCCTAGTTATGTTACCTATTTCCTCTTGCAGGAATTCCCTACTTTTTCATAAGGTCACGCTCGATTGTATAGAGTACGTTAACCCCCTTTTGGTTTCGTTAGATTGATTAAATTTTGGTAAAATTTTCCAGTGGGGGGAGGTTTTCGAACCAGGTTTGTACATGTCCATTATTTCTTTTTTCAGAACGTGGGGAAAAAGGTGGCCGAATTTTGCTCCTTCTCCATTGAATTTGATAAATGGATCAATTTAGATGTTTAAAAAACCCCTTTTTTGTCATTACCTGTCCATACAATAAAAGTATCGTCAACATATCTTAGCCAAACTTTTTTAATTACTAATTTTAAAATTGATTTCCTCAAACCATTCCATATGACATAGACAATGGAAGTCCAAGATTTTAGTGTTATTGAAACTAGACACTTTTTTTTTGACGTCATCCCTGTACCCTTTTGGGAATCGTATGTTCTGATTAATAAAATTGTCAATAATTACAGATTCTTCCTGGCTTTGAAATGGAGAAACAATTTGTGATCAAGCCCCTGAACCCCAATGCTGTCAGATGATGGTGATTTACCAAAAAATGTCCGGCCCCAAAATTCCAATGCTTCCACCCCGGCAGATATCAGCAAGTTTGGAAGATATTCCTATAAAGGAGGCAGCGTCCTGCGGATGGTTGAAATTTTTGGGGAAGGGAAATTTTAAATTGGGGTACAAAAATTTTAAAAGATAAGTAAGTGATTAAAATGGTATTTTAATTTTGGCTAAAAAATGTGCTTTAAAAAATGGGGTTTTTCCCCCAATTATAACGCAAAAATCGTTTTTTTTTTGGGGGTCAAAAGAAATTTTTTAAATGCTTTTGTGATCCTGCTGGAAACCCGTGACTGGGGAAAAGTTTCTGGCCCCTATTTGGGGGTTTTTTTATTAAAAAAAAAAATTTTTGTGTCCGTAGAACGAATAAAAGTAATATTTTTTTTCCAAACGTCAAAAAATTTTACATTTTTTACTACTTTCAGGTGAAAAAACATGTTTTCATACGGTAAAAAAAAGTGCTCGTTGCTTAAAAACATTTAATTCTAGGATTAAAAGTGCTATTTTTAATTTAGTATTTAAAGCAATTGCATTTGCATTAAAATTTGAAGAAAAATCATTGTTTCTTAACTTAGTAAAAAAACAATTGGGGGAAATAAAAGGTTTTTTTTTTTAAATTGATTTTAAAATTTTCCGGGTTTTACTAAAGAGGTAGCCCTATATTTCAAAAACTAGTAATATATAACTTTTTAAAAAAAAACGACGAAGAGAAATTGCTGGAAATTTTTTTTTAATTTGGGGGGTAGCCGCTAGGGGGCGTAAGGGTAACGTCAAAACATAAAAATATTCATTTCTCAAAAAAATACCAAAAAGGGGGTATCAATAAATGGTACTATTTTTATCTTTAATGTTTTCAAAAAAAAAGGAAGCTTCAGGTGTAATTTTTGTCAGTTCAAATTAAAGGGGGGGAAATTAAAAATAATTTTTTTGAAATAAAAATTGTTGGATTTTTGACATTTCAGCATCCTTTTGTTTTCAAAGCTAACTTGATAAGGACCACGCTCAATGGATTATTACAGTTTTAGGTTGGTAATTATCTAATGTTGTCTAATATCGTTAAATGGGTTAAAATTAGTAAAAACCATGCAGTATGTCATTAGATTTGTAAAAATTTATAAATTTAATTTTTACCTAAAGAAATCGGCCTAGGTAGAAAACATTGTGTCGTATTTATATTTTTGCTAATATATTCGGTTTGAAAAGAGATATTAAATTGCG
Source organism: Listronotus oregonensis (assembly GCA_019359885.1). Taxonomy (NCBI): domain Eukaryota; kingdom Metazoa; phylum Arthropoda; class Insecta; order Coleoptera; family Curculionidae; genus Listronotus; species Listronotus oregonensis. Next base: position 81,326 of record JAHBCN010003867.1, read on the forward strand.
GTTTTCGCCGTTTTTGTTGGGATTTTTTTCCTTTTGTATTTAAAATTTTAAAAAAATCGTAAAATAGGTTAGTTTTTACCCTTGACGCCCTCAGCGGCGTTTTTTTGAGATGAGTGTAGCAATAGTTTATACACCTGAAAATAATGCTTAAAATGCACTTCTAAACGAGACCAGGTTTACTAAATTCGGTTAAAGCAAACCGGAGTTATAAGCACTTTTCTAAATTAAACTTTAACCTTCCCCCACCACTTTTAATTTAGAACTGACAAAAATTACACCTGAAGCTTCTTTGTTTAGAAAACATTAAAGAATAAAACAGCACCACTTATTGATGCACTTTATTTGATATTTTTTGAGAAATGTATATTTTTATGTTTTGTTGTTACCCTTACGCCCCTACGCGTATCCGCACAGACTGAAAATTTCCAGCAATTTCTCTTGATCAGTTTTATCTAAAATTTTTTCCCAATAGTTATACCATTAGTAGTTTCTGAGATATAGCCGACTACCTCTCTTAGTGGAACACCCGGTACAATTGGAACAATTATTGCCAAAATTCAAAGCGCCACCGAAATTATCACTAACAATTTTTGAACAGTTCAAAAGATTTTCAGTAATGTTAAAACAACTCAAAATTTCCGTAAAGAATGAAACATTCGGGAAATATCTGAACACATACTTGTACTTTCTTTGTTAGGTTGCAATATGTTTTTGGCAGTATCCTCTTTGTTAATACGTGATTCTTCAATATATCCTTCCTACCGTACTTGACTTCCAACCACCATGTCTTTAAGACAAGTGAGGTCACCGCCAGCATCAACAAGAAGTGTAGCAGATGTTCTGCTCAACGGATGCCAGTATCTCTTCCAATTTTCTAACTTAAAATTTTCCAATTCCTGCGGCACGGCACTAATTTTAGAATACCATCAACCATTCTTTTGACAACTCCATTGACATACTTCAAAATAAATCGACGTTTCTGAAATTTGATGGCCGTAGCAACATATTTTTGAAATAAACGCAAATAATGATCGCCTATAATGGTAAACGAACGGGTTTCTTTGTTTTTGTTTTGTAAATTTTTTAAATTAAGATCGAGCCCAACCTTCAATATCATCAATTTTATATGAACTAGTTCGTCACCACGCATAGCATCTCCAATTCCTAATACTAGAACAACCTAGAAAAAAATAAGGAAAAATTAAACTTAAACTGATCTTCCTACTTTCAAAATATTTATTATATTACGTTCATCGTCAAATATACATTATCAGGTGCCGTATCCAAAAACCTTGGACTTTTTAGGTATATATCTATAACTTTTCCTTTTTAACAATGCTCGTAATTTTGGATATTTACTAATATCCACCCCATTTTTATATCCAGTGTGAATCGCAATATTGAATATTGTGACCAAAGAGTGGATGTTGACGCTTTACGTTAAATTTAAACACTAAAACACTCTCCGCATAGGTTTGCACATTTTTTCCGTTACACCAATTCATAAATCGCTGATATGCAAGTTCATAAATTTGGCGAGATATGGATGGCAAGAGATTTAGAGATACTGCTTCGGCACTTTCCAATATATCCGCAGGTATATTTGCATCAAGTTCAGGATTCATTTTTAAAGCAGCGTGAAAACTACTACAAAAATTATATGATTAATTCTTGATTCAAATGTAATAAATATGTAATTAGTACATCTCCTTGACAATCAATATTTACCAACAATAAGGTACCTACCAGATATCCATGACTACCGACTTGCTATCACTGTTATAATAGGTGTTCAAATTTATTACCAAATTATTCACGATTTTTAAATGTATTAATTTTGACTTGGTTGGAGAAAAAATAGTACATATCATACGAACTAAAAGTGCTTATTTTTACTCGCAATTTTGCATTCGCTCGGCACTTTTTATCCTTATAATATAATATACTTTTCTTAATGGGTCTTTTTATTTATTAAAGCCTTTTTTAAGCCTCCTAATTTTCTTGATACATTTTAACAAAAAAGATTACATTTTCATTTTAAATATTAACAGAATTCATTTAAATTATAAAAGAAATTTGTAATTTATATTGGAAATAGAAAAAGGTAATAATAGCTACTTAAAATGTCAAAATGCAAAAGTCAATATTCTGTAAAAGTCTAAGGTATGACTTTTAATACACATTCGAAAAAGTAAAACATTTGAACAAATTAATTCTGTTGCCAATGAAATAGACACGACATTCTTTTTATTAAAACGTTCCAATAAAACAATAGGAATTTTTTTCAAAACAAAGGAATGAATGAGGAGGAACATAAGGAAAATGTTAATTTTATGTCGTATTTCTTTTGTTTCAATTCAAATCATTTTCTTTCAGATTCTACTGTCAAAAATACACAAAATGGCTTATTCACATTTCTTTTATTACGAGATGTATTTTGGTTATACTGTATGAAAATATTAAACTTTTTTCTGGGCCTTAACACAAAAAGAAACAAAACTTTAAAAAAAAATAAGAAAAAATTCTGTGGTTTACTGTGTTTTTTCATTTTTATTTGAAATAGGTTTTATATTGATATATTTTGTCCTAATAAGAACTATATAGTCAAGAGCTGGTGGATAATTTTGAGTAGTTTCTTGAGCCACTCTGAAAATTTGTGTAATTGTCCTCGAAGGACCCCTAAACATGATAGTCAAGGTCTGGCTGAATTTGTTAACAATATTTTTTCGGAAAATTGCAGTATACATATCTATATCGGTCAATCTAGACATTCAAAGGTACATTAATTTACAATAAGCTGAATGTAAGTAAAATTTTTTAAAACATAATTAAAAATAACATTTTAAAATCCCCCATCGTTCTGGTACGTGGAAAAAAATTTACTCGAGATCAAAGGTCAAAAAATGGGTTTTTCGCGATTTTCTTCAAAACGGTAAGTTTTCATCGTGAAATTATCAAAAACAAAAATTGTAGATCATAAAATTATCTATAAAAAAGGTACCAATATTTTTTTTCATAAAGTCACCGTTCCTGAGATATTACGATTCAAAAAGTTGTAAACGTCATTGAATGCATAAGTACGTGACGATATACTTTTCTGTAGCTGTAATATAAGTAAAAATACACACAACCAAACTTATATGGAATCATCTATTATTTTTCATTATTTTTGAGATGTATGAACATTTTTGGTTTATAAATAAAACTCTGTCCTTACCAATGACTTTTAATGCAAAAAAACTCATATATCAATAATACAAATTAATAAGGTTACAAAATAAACACATCGGTATTTTTGTTGGTTTCAGAATAGAAATAAGATTTAAAATTTTATTGGTCAAAAAGCAAAAACAAAAATAAAATTGGTTATTTTAATAATCCGTGTTGCCACTCTATTCTTATGCAAGCTTCAAATTGCGTTGGCATGCTTTATTAAATTGTCAACACTGTCTTGGGGTATGTTTTCCCATTCTACTAACGCTGCGTCAATAAGCTGTGCGACATTTCCTGGATTGTTTTACGTGCTCGAACCTTTTTTGAGCTGGTCCCACAGGTGTTCGATAGGGTTTAGGTCTGGTGAACATGGGCAGTCTAAAACTGTGACACCTTCCGTTTCAAGACATTCTCGAGCCACTCTACTGGCATGGGGAGGTGCATTATCGTGCATGAAGATAAAATTATCCCCAATTGCAGCTCTCCAAAGCCTAACGATTGGTTCTAGCACTAAATCGACATACCTCCTACGTTAAAGTTTGTGATGGTAACAATGGATTTTGTTCCCAGCATAATGCCTCCCAGAACATTACAGTTCCTCCTTTATATCTTGGGACAGATTTGCAGCCTGGAGTTCGCTCGTCTTTCTGAGCTCTGAGAACCTCGAATTTGACGATCATCTGATCTTAGGCCAATTTGGTCATCCGAAAAAGAACATTTTGCTAATTCTCAATTGTCCAGTTTCGATGTTGAAGGCACCAATTTAGCCGGTCAATTTTATTTTGCCTAGATAACTGTGGGACCCGTAACTCTCTCCTACTGTACAACCCTCGAGCGCGAAGTCTTTTTCCAATGGTTTCAGTTGAAACGTTCACACCTGTAGCTTCCAGAAGTTGTCGTTGTAGCTCTGGATGAGAAACACTGGGATTTCTTCTAGCAATTTGGCACACAAAGCGGTCCTGTTGTTCAGTTGTGACTCTCTGACGACTTTGTCTGGGCCTGTTTTTGAGAGTTCCTAGTTCCAAGTACCTGGCATGTGTTTTCGATACAGCACCCTGTGTAACGCCTACTATCTCTGCTACGTCTCTTTGGGGCATCCTTGTTCAATAAGAGCAATAATTCTTCCCCTCTGCACATCTGTGAGTCCAACATAAGGCATTTTTGTTTTTTTGGACCGAAATAAAATTACCGAAGAATAAGTGATTTTACTACTGAACACAAAATTCAGAAAATAATAAATCGTGGCAGTCGTTTCTCCTTTTTTATCAGATTTGTTTACAACAAAAAGCCTTATCTTAAAGTTGGATACCAAATTTTTTCCTTACAAAAGTTAAGTCAGAAATAGAGGGTGATTCCATATAAGTTTGGTTGTGTGTATTTTTCTGTCTTTGATTGTAACTTACATTTTAAATATAAAATATACATAAGTATAACTATAAGAATATGTATCAGGTAAAATGAAATCTAGTCCCTTAATTTATACGCTAGTGTAACCTTGAGACAACATATGTCTCTCTATTCAATTGCGGATAACTGCTTAAGACAATTTTTTGCAACTATAAAAAGGGATGCAGTGCTAAATGTGGTTGCAAAAAAGTTGGACTGTTTTGTTCTCTGGCATCCACGAATTGTCAAGGCCGGTCGTGTTCTAATGTTGAATCACCAACAGCAGAGGATTCGTTTAATACTGACGAACAGACTTGCGATACATCGCTATTGACGCAATTCACTTGCACCCAAGGATGAAGAAAATAAAGAAGATCAAGAGGGAGAAGAAGAAGAAGAAGAAGAAGAAGAAGAAGATCAAGAAGAGAAGAAGAAAAAGAAGAAGAAGAAGAAGATCAAGAAGAAGAACAACAAGAAGATGTAATATATATACGAATATATTTTTCTACTGCTTTTTAATTTCCATCGCTTTTATCAATTCCAACCCTTGCGAATATCTATTATAATGCAATAGTTTCCAATTAAACAGAATCACAACAGACTGGAAAAACCAGGTTAAAAAAAGTCGCTAAGTACACTACCTCAGAGGTGGCGTGAAAACATGTGCATACAAATACAATTTTTGTTTATGATAATTTTACGATATAACTTACCGTTTTGAAGAAACTCGCGAAAAACCCATTTTTTTGACCTTTGACTTTGAATGTTATTTTTAATTAGGTTTTGAACAATTTTACTTACTTTTAGCTTGACGTAAATTTATGTACCTTCACTCTTATTTTTTGGTCTAATTTGACCGGACTAGTATAATGCAAAAATTAATGTTAATTTGGGGTGATGTGCTAACCCGCCTGTCTGATCAAAATATCATTTAAATATCAATATAACTGATTTAATCAATTTGTAGTGCGTATCAGTCGGCTGAACCTCAAGACTTATGGGATGCCTTAGAGTCCGTTATGGAAAATGAAATCAGCAATCTGCCACTTGGAACAAATTTGTCGGCTGTTTTGAATCCTTGGATTGAACAGTCTGGATATCCTTTGGTCACTGTTAGTCTTAATAGTGGTGTTTTAAATATTACACAGGTACCTAAATATGTATTTATCTAAATAAACATTTATTTTGAAGTGTTTAAATTGTAAAAATTTCATAGTGAAATTAATTAAAGGCCAAAAATCTCGAGAACTGTTGGTCTTAGCGATTCGATTATAAAGACCTTTTTGTAGAAAATTAAATTTTCAACAACTTTTTTATTTATCTTTTTTGTGTATCTCTTGTCACTTATAAAAAAAAATTATAAAAAAATAGGTTTAGTGACCCGTACTACCTCGCCGGTGTGAGTTGCGAATTTGGCGCAATGGGCACTTTTGTAGAGCATTTAATTCTCAAAAATCCCGTCTTTGGGACAACATAAAATGCTGCTCAGTTATAGAAATTAAAAAAAGAATCATGCCTATCGGAAAGTTGTAAATAGTGATGAGCAAAACAAGACCAAGACCAAGACCAAGACCGGGCTAGTCTTGGTCTTGGTCTTGCAAGCCAAAAGAAGGTCTTGGTCTTGGTCTTGCACCACCCGGTCTTGGTCTTGGTCTTGGTCTTGCTGCAAGAGTCTTGCTGGTCTTGCTTTTTTTGTTAGTAATAATTTAAACTAAGCAATCTTAAATAAAATATATTTTAAAATATATACTTAAATATAAATAAAGATGGGGACTATATTTTTTGCTTTAAAATTTTAAAATATACCAATTTTAATCTTAAACGTACATTTGAATTATTTGATTAAAAAGCATATTTTAAATAAAGGGATTTATTTATTTATACCGCCAGGGTCAGATTAAACTTTTTTTAGCCCATAGGCTAATATATTTTTGCCGCCCTGAAATGTTAATGTTTTTTGAATGTAAACTACACTAGTAATTCTTATAAAAATTTATTAAACAAATTTAACAAAAGTAACACATACAGAAAATTAAATAACAATTCTTTAAAACAAACAAATTTCAGGATTGTTTTTATCTATTCGATAAATATTAAAAAAAAAACCATAACATTTTTTTTTAAATTAATCGTAAATTTGCCGCCCTAGGCTTCAGTCTACTCAGCCTTTGCGTAACTCCACCCCTTTATAGCGCTCTATTTTTGGTTAAATTAATACACAACCTTCTTTTATTCATTTAGTGGCATATAGACACATTTTAGGGATAATAATTATATAAATTTTCTTTGAAGAAGCAGATAAAATTAAAGCAAATAATACAAAACTGTGTACTGTGTGAGCAGAAAAAAAAGACTTTTAATTTCAACCAGATGTAAAATTTATGTGAAAATAATTCTGATATGTAAACATTGGTGTCTGATTAAAAAAAAAAAGTTATTTAAAAACTTTTTAGTTTATATGAACTTTTTACCTTTAAATTGGTTAAACATTTGCCGTACTAAGTTTGTAGGAATACTTTATAAACAATCTGCAGATACAAGGGGGCTCAATAGTGGGACAAAGCTCGATATCTTCGAAATCGTCCATCATAGTGAAAAACTAAACATACAAAAATTATAGACAAAAAGGGCATAAAATGTTAAATTATTTTCTATTCCAGAATTTTTCGATCAATAAACTGCCACTCAAGAAAACTCCCTTATTTTTAGCTTTTCCCCTAAAATAAAAAATTTATGACGAAAAATCAATTTAGAAAAAATCGCCACCCTGTATATAATGCTGGATATTGTTGTTATATAGGAACAATGTCGGCGTAGATGGTTTTTTTAAATATTTTATATAAAAGTATTCCTTTATCTCATTGAAAAATATATTTTTATTAATACATTACTTTCACATTATCTTAATTTTAAGAAGCAATCTAATGGTGCTACTTCTTACAGTGTGAAACAAAAATAATGTATTTCCGGATTTTGGAGATTTTTGATCCACCCTGTAGGTAGCATCATTTGTTTGCTAATTTAAAAAAATAAACATTAAAATTATGAAAGTAATTTTCAGCTTCCATAACTTTTGTACCCCAAGTTTTTCTCTGTCGTAAACGATTTCGGAGATGTCAAGCTTTGTCGGACCATTGAGTCACCATCTCATTATTTTTGAAACATGTTATTAAATTTACTCGTTATCGTTGTTAAAGAACTATAGAACTAAAAGAACAAAGTAATCAATTAAATTATTATTTTATTTAAGAAACTTTTACATATTTAACAATCGCCTTTTTTGGCAGTTCTCGACACAGTTTTTGTCATGTCTGTATGAAATACCTCTGTATTTTGAATATAACAATAAAATATTACAATATCAAAAAAAAAGTTGCAGAAGTGCAAGAGTCTTGCAGGTTGGTCTTGGTCTTGCGTAGTCTTGCACACCTCGGTCTTGGTCTTGGTCTTGGTCTTGCATACCCCGGTCTTGGTCTTGGTCTTGCAAGCGGAAAGGCGGTCTTGTTATGTATATGTTAAGTGTTATACATCATTGTAATTGAGATTGAAATTTATTCAATAAATGCAATAAATAAATATATAGTGCCGAATTTTATAATAAATTAAGTTGATGATGGTTTAATGAAAACCAGGGAAATCTTACGGAAATCTCTCAACCTGTTTGTAGAGCTTAAAAGGGTCAGTAAGTGTCTTTTTCATATTTTACAAATGATAGCAACGTTTTTTCGATTTGTCATGGTTGCAGCAAGTACCAATCTTATTATATATATAAATATCATACTGGTATCCTACGTTTAGATATATATTTATTTTTTCATTATATTAAATATATATATATAAAAAACTTTTACTTTTTATAATATATATAGGTATATATTATATTTAATTTTAATATTCTTGGCACTTGAGTACTGAAAAAGACGAATATCTCCGTTATTTTTCATTTTAGGATAAAATTTGTAATAGCCTTTCATGTTAAGAAAAATACTGGTAATCGATTAAGATAGAAATATACAGAGTGTCTCATAAAAACATTTATTTTAATAAATTGAAAACGCGATCTTCAATACTTTTTCTGTTAGCACCACGTTAATCAGCAAAAAAATACTACTAGTACTTTAATTTAGCCGACCTCGTATCTTAATAAATAAAGAAGTTAGCAATAGTGCCGATTTCAGTTTGATCACCCTATATATCTAATCTGAATCTGAAAGTGAGGAGGGTGACCCGTTGTGCTACCTCCTAAAGGGTATTCCTCACTCAGTACGTCACCCATCCTACTGATTTAAAGTAGGTGAGAACGTCGCCGAGGGAAATCTCCTTTGTCGGCCAAAGAAAGCCAATACTCGCCCAGCATGGACGGGAGTGCAGGACAGTCACAAAGGATATGCTCCACCGTCTCGTCTTCCTGTTCACAACCTCTACACAGAGGAGTGTCATTTATACTCATTCTAAAGAGGCGTTTTCGAAGTTGACAATGTCCAGTAAGAACGCCCTTGATTAGACGAAGGCTCGCCCTAGGCATTGCCAAGGAATGTTTAGCTGTATCTCTGTCAGGATAGTTCAGTAGCTTCTTGGAAAAGTAACAGTTTACTGTTTCATCCCATCGTGTTGTAAACTGCTGATGGGAGTGTCTTTTGATTAGGTCCCTCATCGTAGACCCTGCGCGTGTCCTTTGGTCCAGCAGAGAGTAACCACATTCATGCTGGAAGCGTTCACAAGGGCACGGTGACATTTTAGTACCAGACTTGAGGTGTAGCGTGGTCTCCTTAGGGCTAGTAGTGTCTGTCTGCAATCCGTATGGATAAGCACGACTATACCAATGATGTTTCTACCGCTTATTTCTTTTGCAGCTATGGTTATGTCTGTAAGCTCAGTTTGGAGCACGCTGGCCAACTCACCCATAGCCCATTTCATGTTTAAGTTAAGAGATCTAGAATAAATTCCACATCCCGTATCTTCTTTTGTTTTTGAACTGTCTGTGTAGGGTTTGTTAAAAACAAAACATGGCGCAATAGAGTCCACTTTCGCCTGCAGCAGTGGAAGCGATCCCATTGCCTCACTTCACTGTATATCTATTTTATGTATCATTATTTTAACATATATATTTTTCAGTTTTGCCCAGAATCCCCTGAAGGATAAATATTTTCGGAAATATTTTGGGTTTCTTCTGATGGGTTTAGTTAAAACTTTTAATTTGTAATAAAATTTAAGGATAATTAATACTTCTATTATTTAAATACTGGATTTTTTTATAGAAAAGGTTCCTTATTGCTGGAAACGAAGCAGAACCAACGACCTGGTACGTTCCAATAAGCTACAGCTCCTCGCAAAACAATAATAACAATGAGGATACTAGTCCCAAAGGATGGGTCACACCAGATAGTTCTTTGACAATAACAACTTCTCTCAGTAACAGTGACTGGATCATTGTAAACGCTCAGCAGACAGGTAATAATGGCAAATATTTTTTTTCTCATATAAAGGGTGATTGATGGTCGATGGTACATTGGACGTTTATGGAATCTATTAATCTAAAATATTTTTAACAACGCAACGTCGCCGCTTATACCAAAAAGTAATATTACGTTTGATATTTTAAATATTACACCTTGTATATTATTGCAGTTTTGCTCCGCTGTTGTTTTTTGATTATTTTTGATTAGTACTTTCCTATACCTATCTCTAGTAGTTTTCGACTTAATAATTTATTTCTTTAATTTTTTTTAAAAACATAGTTCCAATTACATTTTTATTATTACGTCCCTGAAATTCTTGAAAAGTTTAAATTTTGGAGGTAATTTAGGAAGATCCTATATATTAGCTTTAAGTAAGAAATTTTTTCTACATCCCTTGCAAATGATATATCATGTTTTTTTTACCTAAATAATAAGGTTTCGGAACTAAAAGCAAGTTTGTGTAAGAATTGGATAATTTTGGAATATTTTTCTTAAATAGCTATAAAATGTCACAAGTTACCATATTATTAAAAAATTTTGACAATTAATGCTTTAGTAGGAATAAATTTAAGCATTTCTTTAAAACAGTGACTTAGTCGAGGAAACGTAACATAAAAATAGGCTTTAAAAGGGATTTTTTTTTGAAGTAAGATGGATTTGAATGCGGTTTTGTGTATTCGGTTCGTATGAACGTCTAGAAACTTTGTGAACAAAGTTTAATTAATGGGAAATGAAAATCTGCATCTGTGCTTAAAATAATGCATTTTCAATATGCATCTTAAAGTTTGCAATTATAAAACATTTATAACTAGGTAAATAATGACTGAAATGAGCCCAAATTTGTTACTCGGGGGTTTTAGAGGTCGCTAGACACGAATATAATATTGACAAGAACCTACGGAGTACCTGATGCGCGCTAAGGATGGTGTAAACGTCGTCTTCAGGAGTTTTACGACGATTCCTCCTAATATCATTCCAATTTTGTAACTCGGGTGTTTTGAGGTCGCTGAACACGAATATGATATTAACCAGGACCTGCGGAGTACCTGGTGCGCGCTAAGGATGATGTAAACGTCGTCTTTTAGAGTTTTATTACAAATTCTCCTAATATCAGCCCAACTTCTTTACTCGGGGGGTTTATGTGGTCGCTGAACACGAATATGACATTGACAAGGGCCTGTGGAGTATCTGGTGCACGCTAAGAATGGTATAAACGTCGTCTTCTGGAGTTTTACGACAATATATTTTCACTCAATTTTTATATTGAGAATGTTGTGTGTAAAAATTAAAAGTCAACACAATTGAAACCTGCAAATAACACGAAATCAAACCTTACTTTTCTATTTAAAGGGTTTTATTATCATTGTAATTAAATAGCCCGCCACTCCCTAACCAATCAAATTCAACATGGATGCAAGTCTGTTTAGGAAACGCCAACTTTAGATTTACGCATATCATATTTGATGACAACAATGAATAACAAAAGCTGACAACAAGCAGAAATTCCACCAATAGAAAATTTAGGGCCGTGACGTCACGGGCCTACAAAAATCAAACTTAAATGATTTTTAATTCCGGAGGAAAACGGGAAAATTGCCTATTTCATGTGGCTTTGCATGCCAAAAATTATGGGAGAGTTTAACTGATTTGTTTACGGTATAAACTGTGCTTGTGAAAAGGTTCAAACAGAGCAAGTTTCACCTCTTTTGTGTTTTGGGCAGCAGGAATTCTGGACTTAATTCGTCTGCCTAGCATGTCCCAGACATGTTCTATTGGATTCAAGTCTGGGGAACATGCAGGCCAATTCATTGTCGCTATTTCTACTTGGTTTAAAAAGTTATTTACATACCTATCCGCATGAGGGCGAGCCATGTCGTGCATTAACAGAAAATTTGCAGCAATATATGGGGCGAAAGGTATCACATGGTCTTGGAGAACATCTCTTATGTATCTATCGGCAGTTAGAGAGCCGCCATCAATCACTACCAACTCTGTGCGAGCTCCTAAGCATATTCCACCCCATACCATAACTGAGCCTTCGCCAAAAGACACAGTAGGAGTAGAATTAAAATGTTCATTCTGTTCTCCTGCACGTCGATATATTCTTTCTCTTCCATTAATCGCATTTACACAGAAACGACTCTCATGCAATTTTGATGTTCCCGAGCAAAAGCTAATCGCGCTACCCGATGATGTTTTGGAGCTTTGGGGCTTTTATTGGCCTACGCAACTTCAAACCAGCTTCCTTGAGTCTTTTTCTAAGTGTACGCTAACTTATTCTGATACCACGAACTTCTTCCAGTTCGTTTCTCGTTTAAACTGCTGTTCGACGCCTATTTCGGAGTGTTTGCAACCTGACAAACTGATCATCTACAGCGGTGGTTGAACGTTTCCTGCCTTGACCTCGCCTTCCCACATACTGTCCAGTTTGTCACCAACGTGTAGCGTTGCGATGAATAGTTGATTTTGTTTTGCCAAACATTATCGCAACATCACTGTAGGATCGACCATTTTTAATCATCGCTACAGCTCTAGCGACATCAGTCGGTGCTAAACCACCCATAATGAACTGCTAAACACTTTAAAGCACTTAAACTTACTTAAAACTTAAATACACTATTTAAAACAAAAAAACGAACTTTAATGAAGAAAGTACGCTATAAAAATGTCATACAATAACTAAAGATAAATATTACGATCCTAATTTGACGTTGCGTAAAACCATAGTAACGTCAAAAATAAACAAACAATCCAAAGTCATGGCTCTCTAGACCTACGCAGCACTAAAAACAAACAAAAAGAACCTGCATTGCAAAAATTTATCTGGCTTTTCTTTAAATTTGCGTTTAAATTTGCCGGTGTGTTTATTTAAATAAATGTTTTAACCTTTTTTCAGGATATTACAGAGTCAATTACGACTCCATACTCTGGAATAATCTAGCAAACGCTTTAAATCAACTAAACTTCTCTGGAATACATGTCTCCAACAGAGCTCAAATCGTAGAAGATTCATTTGTATTGGCACAAACTGGCATTCTGAGCTTTTCACAGGCCCTGAAAAACATGGAATTTTTAGCAAAGGATACGTCATACTTTACCTGGTATCCAGCAGTGAATGGCTTTTGGTATTTGCTTGGAAAGAGTGGACTTACTTCAAAATTAGGCTCCGCACTTACCGTAAGAGTTATTTGAAACCACATAAATTAATTTAAACATGTAATTTTAATTTTTGATATATGTATCTAAGTGGCAAAGAAAGGTAAACATCTAGTATTTACTATACAAATACAGGGTGTAAAAAGAGCTCAAAACAAGACAAGAAAGCCAAAAACCCATTGGTCAGAAGTTAATTGTTTTCCAAAATTTGACTTTTCAAGGTTTAAAAAATTTGGCAACACCGCGCCGGCTTTATCGCAGCGAGTTGAACGTAAAACGTTTTTTGCGAGGTCTTACCTATTTACACTTTTTTTAAGAAGTTTATTTACGTACAAATAATAAAAATTACGTCTTGCAATGTATTTTAATATTTAATTTGGAATTAAATATGGGTAAAAAACAATAAATTATTGTTTAGTTTTTATTTGTAAGTAAAAAATAGTTACCACAAAAATAGGCTAAATATCTATTTTAAGAGCACAAATTATTATGTTTTAAATCAGCACTTTTTATTTAGATTTCTCGGTAACACATTCCGTTTTTAAAACTCTTGGTACACCTGCACTATGGTTGTCGTTAATTTATTACGAGTACATATCGGCATATTTTCCCGATTTAAAAACAAACAATAATATCGCGGCCAGTGAGCACAATGTAAAACTGACTTTCCTACACGCATAAGGCTTCTTCAAAGTAAGTTAAGAAATTAATTTCACTATGCTAAATATCTATTTTAAGAGCACAAATTATTATGTTTTAAATCAGCACTTTTTATTTAGATTTCTCGGTAACACATTCCGTTTTTAAAACTCTTGGTACACCTGCACTATGGTTGTCGTTAATTTATTTCGAGTACATATCGGCACATTTTCCCGATTTAAAAACAAACAATAATATCGCGGCCAGTGAGCACAATGTAAAACTGACTTTCCTACACGCATAAGGCTTCTTCTGGCTGCCCTGTTGCCATTTTTTTAAAAATTTAATTGGGGAAAAATGATTATAATTTTTTTAATTGCATATTAAAACATTTAAAACTTAGTTTATTTTATTACTAAATGAATCTACTGATAAAGTATTAAGATGAAAGGTTTCAATTGTTAAGGTTTTCAAAAATAATTGCCTTCAAAGTTTGTAACTTTGATATCGTTTAGACAAAAAGTTTTGACATGTATATGTATAAAAAATTGCTCTATTGTTTTTTTAAAATATTCTTCTTTTAACTCAACACATTTATTCATTCAATAAAACCAATCAATAAAACATGAATGCCATTGTTTCTGGGCCACTTCCGAAACAAGATTTTCAAACGCAGGATTTCATTTGGATTTGAAAAACGCTGACCACTCACTTTATCTTTAAGTTTTGAAAACAAAAAAAAGTCAAATGGCAATGGGTCAGGGCCATAAAGTGGATGTTCCAATAATTTCACCTTCGACTGCACCAGAAATCGATTTGTTTGCAGCGCCGTATGGGACGAAGCATTGTCGTGGTGCAAAACTATGTTGCTGCTTTGGTGCACTAGTCAAACTTTTTCCAGCACTTAAGGCAAACAAACTGTAGTGTACCAATGAGCATTAACTGTCCGTTCAATGAAAAGTTGTGATTGGCCCTCTTTTTAAAAAAAACACTCAATCATCTTTTTCCCAACAATGCGTGTCTAACTTTAACTGGATTGGGGTCAGTTGGGAATAACCATTGAGCCTACTGGCGTTTTGATTCAGTTTCAGTGATGATGTTGATCTACCATTTTCGTATTTTTTTTTAGAATGTCTGTGCACCAATTGTGGTTTTGGAGCTTCGGTTAAATTATGGGGAACCAACGACAACATTTTTTTAACTTTAGGATACTGGTGAAAGATCTTTTCGATTGCAGTCATTCCAGTCC
The DNA here is from genome assembly GCA_019359885.1 of Listronotus oregonensis. Classification (NCBI taxonomy): domain Eukaryota; kingdom Metazoa; phylum Arthropoda; class Insecta; order Coleoptera; family Curculionidae; genus Listronotus; species Listronotus oregonensis. The sequence goes on from JAHBCN010003867.1 coordinate 96,428, forward strand.
CCAAAGTACCCCGAATAATTTATTATGTTACACGATTGGCTTCTTCTATTATTTGACAAACAGTAGCTCTGTTTTCTTTAGTAACAGCAGAAATTGGCCCCTTCTCACGCAATTCGTTACTCAAAGAAACTCTTTTAAATTTAAATTCGTTGAACCTGTTTTAAACATTCCTCGAACTCGGGGCTTCATCACCAAAAGCAGCCCGAAGTCTCTCAGTGCCCTGCTTTGGGCACAAACCACATTTTAAATCATATCATAATATATCATTGCGCAAAAATTTTTGCGTGTAAGGTGCTTTTTAAGGCTAACAGACAAATTCTAAAAATTCACGACAAATTAACGGTGAAAGTTATTGACATGCAATTGCTTATGTCAAAATTTAAAAGAATGTAGATTTTGTTTTCAGCCCAGTTTGTGTCTTAGGTGTCTTGAGTATATTAGTTTGTTAGTAATTAACTTTACAATCATGATGACACACAACTCAATTTACTAAACCATATTTTTTAGAGCCATTTTCTTCAGTTATCAAAAGAAGTAGTTGACTCAGTTCCTTTGACAACAGTAGATGATGAGGATCAAATTTATACTTTAAATCAGGTATTGATCAATAATTATGCATGCAAATTGGGAAATGCTGATTGTGTAGCAAATGCCACTAGTCTTTTTGCTACCTATAAAAGTACAGGTGTTAGGTAAGTAAAAATAGTCAAGAAAATCATTAAATTAATTCCATAGGACGAAAATACATTAATTTTAGACTCTGATTAGTGATGGATCGAGTAAAAAATGTGATTTTACGTAGACAATACGAGGGCAAAAATAAAACTTCTCGGCCTGGCAATGAAAGACTGTGATTTTCAGTTAAGAAAAGATTTTATTTTTTTACGTAATCTCCCTTGACTTCAACACACTTGGAACAGTGTTTCTCCAATAGCAATATTCCTTCCCAGGCGTGAAAGTCAGGAAAGCTGTTAAAATATTCATCTACGACCTACTCAACTTCTTCATTGGATGCGAAGCGCTTTCCAGAAACAAATTTGTTCAGGAAAATGGAAGGGATTACCAACCACTTTTGTGAGCAGGTGCGTTTTCCTGATGAAAGATGATTTGTTTTCTTCTTCATGCCCGGCCTCCTAACGTAAATTTATGCATCCCAGAATACACAGGCCATGACCTTGCCAGCAGATGCCATCGATTTTGCTTTTTTTGACGCTAAACCACTGGTTTTTACCTACTGCTTCGACTACTGTTTTTGGCGTATAGTGGTGGACCCATGCCCACCCATCCATCGTGACCAATCGCCGCACAAAATCGGTCGGATATCTCTTGAATTGGTCCAAATGTTGCTGCGAATGTCGTTTGCGCATTTGCTTTTAATTCGCATTCAGCTAATACCACACCCACCTTGCGCAGAGCTTTCGCATCACTAATTCTTTGTGCAAGATATTTCGCACTCTTTCTTTCGATATGCCGATGAGCAAAAAATTATCGTTCTTGTAATAATTTTGCCTTTAAATTTACTTGATACGTTTATCTTAAACAACAATCGAATAAAAGATAAAGTTATCTCTTGCTCAAATGCCAGTAAAGCTTTCTGGTCCTTTGCCAAAAATATTATTCAGAACTTTTGCACAAATTCTTTTCCACCCCTAACCTCTGAAGATGGAATTGTCTCTACCTCCAAAGGAAAAGCCGAACTATTTGCCAAACAATTGGCTTCCAATTCTACGCTTGATCCTCCTGTTAATCTTCCCCTTCCAACAGTTGTCCCTGTTTCTCATAAAATGTCCGATATAATTTTTAAAGTAAACAGATCAAGCGTATTCTTTCTTCTCTAATACTAAAATCGTCTGGGCTGGATGGCATACCAGCAATCGTTTTAAAAAATGTGCTCCCGAGCTTGCACCCATCTTAACTCGCCTCTTTCGAATCTCTTACGACACGGGCATTTTCCCGAAGTTGGAGCTGCACGTGTGCAACCTGTCCCCAAAAAAGGATCCAAAAGTCTCCCTTCTAACTATAGACCTATATCTCTTCTTTCAGTTGTTTGCAAAGTAATGGAAAAATTCATTAATTCCCAAATCTTAAAGTATCTGGAAAAACATAAGATCTTACATGATAGACAATATGGATTCCGTCACAGTAGATCCACAGCTGATCTTTTTTCCTTTGTCTCACACAACTGGAACAAGTCCCTTGAGTTTCTTGGTGAATCCCAGATCGTTGCTCTTGACATATCCAAAGCATTCGATCAGGTCTGGCATGATGGGCTTCTTAATAATCTTCCACCTAAGCTTTGCTCTTGGCTTTCCAGTTTTCTTTCTAATCGACGTATATCAGTTAGTGTAGATGGCCATTCCTCCAGCTTCTACCAAATTAATGCTGGGGTGCCCCAGGGCTCAGTGCTGGCACCCACGCTGTTTCTTCTACACTTAACGATCTTCTCTCTTCCACAATCAATCCATTCATAGTTTTGCTGACGATAGTACCCTCCACTCTGGTATTCAATTTCTTAAGCCACCGTGTAATCCTGATTTCGAAAACAAGCGCAGGTCAATGCAGATATCTCTTTCACAAGACCTCAAACTTATCTTGGATTGGGGCGCCAAAAATCTTGTTCAGTTTAATGCCTCGAAAACACAGTCATGTTCGCTGTCGCGAAAAAGTCTGCAAATGCTCATCCCTTACATATGAGCGGCCAAGTTCTGCAGAACAAAGAGTCGTTTAATCTTGTCGGGTTACTTTTGAGAATAACCTCAACTGGCACAAGCACATTATCATTCATAGCTTCGGCAGCTTCAAAAGATTGGATTTCTTTCCGAGCCAGAAAATATTTCTCTTCTTCCAATCTGTACACTCTGTATGTATCCCAAATCAGATCCTCTTTAGAATATTGTTCCCATGTCTGGGGAATGGCGTCCCCTACAACACTTAGCATTCTGGACTCCATTCAAAGAAGAGCCGTTCGTCTTATAAATGATCCAACGCTCACAGAAAGGCTTCCTCTTCTTGCCCACCGTCGAGCTGTGGGGATCTGTCGCTCTTCATAGGTATTTTCACGGCTTCTGCTCAGGGAGTTGGCCAGTATAATTCCTTCTCTGGCAGCTCCCAACAGAGCAACACGTAGTGCAACTTTTATGCATCCTTTACACTTCAGTTAGAGGCCCCGAACTTCCCGCTTTCTTCGTTCCTTCATCCCTAGAGTGTCAAGACTATGGAACCTGCTGCCCGCAGAAGTTTTTCCTTCTTCTCCCAATCTCCAAAAATTTAAGTCCCGTGTGAACAAACTCCCTCTCACCACACTGAAGACACCCACGGCAGGTTAGTACTTAGGCATCAGCCTTCGTGGACTGTCCCAGGATAAAAAAAATATTTTTTATTTATTTGTGACAACGGTGACTTGGGCCATTTTCCTTTTAATCTGAGTAAGCATGGACTTTAGCCACATTTTTATTTTTCCTCGTTTAGCTCTCTGTATGCTTTTAATTATCTTGGTACGATTTTTAAGCGATGAGTAACGTTTGACCTAACCCTATGGCAGTAAAATCTTACTTTTGGAAAAAACTGGACCTAAGCCATTTTCTCCCGAGGCCGACGACAGACTACTTGAGCAAACAAGTTAAAGCTGGGTATACGAACTAATGACATATGCGCGCAGGTAGGAAACGTAAACTTTCGTCGATTGCAATGCTATCTCTGGGTCATGCCGAGAACCTTTGAGCTTGTCCTCGTATGTCGCTTATTTTTACCCTAAATCGCATAAAAACTTTCCTGTTTTATTGATTGTTATTAATAAAAATTAAAATTTTTAGGCCCGACATAAACACCAGATCCATTGTCTACTGCAATGCAATCAGACACAGTAAGAGTGCCTCTGATGACTGGAATTTCTTGTGGGAGCAATATAAGAATAGTTCAGTATCTACTGACAGGACTTATATCTGGGCAGCTCTTGGATGTGCTAATGATACGGCTGTTCTTAAATCGTATGTATTAATATTAATTTTTGTCTTATTCTTAAATTGTTAAGTATTAAGAAAAACCGGTTGCTTCAACAATTTTAAGGAACTTTTAGCGTTAAGTATTAGGCGTGTTGTTAAATTCATCGATGAATCGTGCGCACTAATCGCTGTTTCATCGAGCCGTTTTTAAATTAATTGATGGAAAAGCGCTAAAGAAAGAGGGCCGTTGTTTTAGTGGTATATGGACAAGGATAAAACTAGCGGTAATCTAGTGTGACGTCACGATAGATTTCAGCGCTAAACCATCTGATGAATTTAACAGCACGCCTATTCCTTAAATCTCCAATGTAGCCAATCACATTGCTTGTTTGAGCATTTTATGGATTGTGCTAAGAATTCCTTAAAATTGTCGGTGCAATTAAAGATTGTAGATTAAAAAATAAAATGACACCAGTAGGCGAACTCTGTAATTCAATGGAGATAGAAATAGACAAGAAATAAGTTAGAAAGATTCTTCTTACTATCACTAATTTACTCATATCATTTCTAAGTGCTCGTTAAATTTCGGTAACGGAAATAAAGTATATTATTTAACATGAAAACATAAGTTGCTTTGTGGAAAAATGCACAATCTATGAAAAGATTCACCGATAATAGCAGATTTTTTTATTGTCAAAACCTTAAAGCCTTGTTTTTTTAACGTTTTGTTGATCTTGATAGCTCCTTTTTAGAGAAGATATAAAGATTTACGCTAGGACATGTTTACACTTAGTCTTATGTAAAAAATAAAGGTTATGCAATACTTTTTTGGCGCAATGTAGTTTTAGGGCTTCAAGTAGTTTTTGAATTTTTTTTTAAGAAATGTAAAATTTGGTAGAGAAATACACAGGCAAATTATTAGTTATGTTAATAAAAATTTTAAAGGAATATACAAAAAGCTGTTCAGATTATTTTCTTAAATAGAAACTTGGTTGAAAAATCCTAAAATATTTTAAAGAAATGAAGGAAATTTTGAAGATGAATAAAAAACGCAAAAAATTATGAATGCTTTATTTTAAAGTGCAATGTCCCAATATTAAAAAAAATGTATACAAATTTTCAATTAAAATACATTTAAAACACTGATGGGGTTTAAGACAAAGATATTTTTTTGTTTCCCCTAAGTTGTTCTCTTTTACAAAATGCATAAAAATTTGGTCCAGTTTATAATCTTCAAACCACAGACCACAAACACCAAACTAATAATTTTATTATTAATTTATTTATTTAAACATAAACTTAACAACACAAAACACTCCAGGTAATAACATGTAATTCAAATAATTAAAATATTACTTGAAAAATAAACACATAAGTTAACAAATATTTGCAGGTTAGTGGGTTAGGATCACTTAAAAAGTTTAAAATAAAATGATAAAATGAGTAAAGCAATGACAGGGATGAGCTTATGTACATTTTCATGGGATAAAAAGAGAACAAATTGTAGCAAGACCCTGGCTGGTCTTTCTATTTCCATACTCCGAACTAGCCATTCGGAAATCCGATTATAGCCGAGAAAACTAACGGAGTGGGGTTTAAAGAGATTTCTATTATAGACAGGAAATTTCTTCTCTATGGTGTTACGGAGGTCGCCTGCTGCTACCATGCGACAGCGCTGTCTCCTAGCGGACAAAATTCATGTTGATGTTTTTGTCACTTTTTGCCATCTAAACGTATACAGGGTCCTGCAGCTCACCTCCCGTCTTATGTAGCTCATTTATTATTTAATGTAAAATTTTCATATTTTGCAGACGTTACCTTTAACCTACACTGCATTTCAGGAAAATAATTTTGGTTATACAGGGTGTCACAAAAAAGTGTGACGTCTCGACGGTGCAATTTTTTAAATAGAACGCTGTGTATTTTTTTGTATATTTAGGTACCTCTTGTAGTCATCTATCTTCCTCTAAAATTTTGTTAACATCGGTTCAGTAATTTCAGAGAAAAAAAAATAAAATATAAAAAAACACTGTTTTGCACCATTGAATTTAAGAATGAATAAAAATACCAATAGTGCTTGGATTAATGGAATTAAACAACAAACTTATTAGGTAACGTTATACCAGTCGCTGAGGTCATGTTTGGTTAATTCGAACTGTACAGGATGTCCAAAATTTAGTGTCAAACTCTTCAAATTTGAAAGCACTTTATTTTTCTTATTTTAAATATAAACCCCTGTATATTTTTAGGTCGTTAGATGCAGAATTAAAAAACAAACATTTTTCTTATTATAACTTCATCGAAATTCCCAACACATTAAAAGATATTCGTTAAAAACTCATTTTGGCATCTATTTTAATAGTAATACCATTGAATAAAAATGATAGGTGGCTATGAAAAACAATTTATTGACATTGGAGTTTATTTAACTAACAGAATCTTATTTTGACGTATTATAAAAATTCGAGTAAATTATTATTATTTATTAATTAAATTAAATTAATTAAAAAAAACCTTTAAATGTTAAATAAACCTAATTTTTAATTTTTAATACCTTTTGGCTAACATTTATGTAACTTTAACCAATTTCTAGGTAATAATTAACGTTATTAGGAAACTCCAATGTCAATAAATTGTTTTTCATAGCCACCTATCATTTTTATTCAATGGTATTACTATTAAAATAGATGCCAAAATGAGTTTTTAACGAATAACTTTTAATGTGTTAGGAATTTCGATAGGGTTATAATTAGAAAATTTTTGTTTTTAATTCTGCATCTAACGACCTAAAAATATACAGGGGCTTATATTTAAAATAAGAAAAATAAAGTGCTTTTAAATTTGAAGAGTTTGACACCAAATTTTGGACATCCTGTACAGTTCGAATTAACCAAACATGACCTAAGCGACTGATATTACGTTACTTAATAAGTTTGTTGTTAAATTCCATTAATCCAAGCACTATTGGTATTTTTATTCATTTTTAAATTCAATGGTGCAAAACAGTTTTTTATATTTTATTTTTTTCTCTGAAATTACTGAACCGATGTTAACAAAATTTTAGAGGAAGATAGATGACTACAAGAGGTACCTAAATATACAAAAAAATACACAGCGTTCCATTTAAAAAAATGCACCGTCGTGACGTCACACTTTTTTGTGACACCCTGTATAACCAAAATTATTTTCCTGATATGCACCGTAGGTTAAAGGTAACGTCTGCAAATTATGAAAATTTTACATTAAATAATAAATCAGCTACCTAAGACGGGAGATGAGCTGCAGGACCCTGTATATCTAATACGTTTTGATGCGTTGTTTTTATAAAATTTTATAGAGTTTGCAACTATGTTTCTAAAATCGCATTAAACGCAATTTGCACTCATAATAATTATTTAATAATATATTATATATAATATATAATATATAATATATAATATATAATATATAATATATAATATATAATATATAATATATAATATATAATATATAATATATAATATATAATATATAATATATAATATATAATATATAATATATAATATATAATATATAATATATAATATATAAATATATTATATAATATATAATATATAAAATATAATATATAAAATATAAAATAATAAATAATATAAAGTCATGTGCAAGATTTTGTGTTTTTCGTAGGTGGGAACGTACTTATGTGTTCTTTTAAAGGAGCCGCCACTTTAGACCAGTCAATTTTAATGTCGAAATATAAATATAAAAAATAGGCTTTCTACAAGTCTACATAATCTATTGAGTGTAGATTTACATTTCTTAATTTAATTCTTTATTTGTAGGTTTTTATCAAAAATTATTGACAGCGACCCTAATGTGACTGCTTCACAGTATAATTCAGTATTTTCCACCATATATCAGGCAAACGAAGTAGGCGTAGATACCGCACTGGATTATTTCATTGAGAACTACGATGTTTTAATTGAAAAGTAAGTTCGTTTACGTAAATACAATATTTAAGGAGGTATTCTAATCTAGAGGCCTGAATTTCGGGCGTTTTTTGACGGTTTATTAAAAATATCAATTTATATTTTAATAATTTACAAAAAAAAAAAAAAAACGTATTTCATAGAGCGTGTTCATCTTTTCATGATTTCCTCTATTCTGGTCATCTGAAAAATAAAAAAGTAGATTTTTTATTAGTACAAATGCCATTATGGCAGGAACCAGGAAAAATGAAAAAAAAGTTCTTGCAAAATGGCAATTTAAAAAAAAGAGATTTTTATTCAATTTTCGAATTTTTAAAAATAGTAAATATTTAAAATTTTGATTTTTTGTTGGTTCCTCCATGGAGGGATATATAAAGAAATGCATGCTTCAACTTTTAAGAAAATCGGTCAATTAGAACTTGAGATTTTGTGACAAATGCGGTTTTCGCGACACCGTGCTACTTTTTTGTCAAACGAAAGATGCCGCAAACAGATTTGTCCTAGCTCCCTTAGTTTCTTCGCTACAGGGTGATTTTAAAAAAGTTGTATTTTCGGTTACCCCTCGTATCTCAGGTATCTGATAACTTATCGAAAAGATAAAAACGGGCCCTTATAGAACTTTTTACGCAGAATACAGTGGCGTACTTGAAATTTTTCTCGGATTTACTTTCTTTGAGATATTAGCCAAAGTTGCACTTTTTTAAATGGAACATCCCATATATTTTTTCGTCATATTATTTGCTACACTGAGAGCTTTCTAAAAATATAATATAGTCGAAACTTATTTTTATAAACAGCATGAAAACATGCAATTATTTACTTTTTACCATAGGCGGCTTTGGTTTAAATTAATGACGTCAAATTAATCAACAAATGATTGCTATTGAACTTTTTAATGCTAGTCCCTAGATTATCGTTATCATTAATCTAAAAAATATGGCACAAAACCAAAATTTTAAAAAGTATGATATGAATAGATGTTTCATATTATCCAACGAAGGCGTCGATGAGGCGGCGGAGCTTTATCTAAATAGGTACGTTAGAAGAACGAATAATATTTTTTCAAATTTGACTTTTTTCTCGATTTCTATATGAAAGAAGATAGGCGCATATTTCGTAAAATACAAAACAATCTAATTCAATATGGGTCATTTAATAAACCTAGGCCCAAAAATTATAGTAAAGATAATGAAGTAGCTGAAATAAATGTTTTGGCATCAGTTGAAAATACCCCAGGGACATCTTGCAGGCAAATAGAAGAAAATATCGGAGTATCCAAAACAAAAGTCGAAAAAATATTGAAACGACATAAATTCAAACCTTACAAGTATAAACTTGTGCACAATCTTCATACTGGCGATCCTGAGCGGAGAGTGGAGTTTTTTAACTGGTTTCTCAATATGTGTGAAAGGCAGAATAATTTTGAAAGGAAGATCATTTGGTCCGACGAAGCCCATTTTACCAGTGCGGGTATGCTCAATAGGAATAACTCAAGGTTTTGGAGCCAGGAAAATGAACACGTTATTTTTCCCAGAGAACGCCAGGAAAGGTTTGGATTCAATGTTTCTTGTTTCACTTTGGGAAGAAGAATTAAATATTGTATTTACCAAGGAAATTTGAATTCTGATAGATGCATACAAATCCTTCAAGAAAAAGCAATGACTATTATGGAAGATATTCCCTTGGTTCAAGTAAATGACATCTATTTCCAACAAGATGGAGCTCCGGCTCACAACTCTCACGTGATACAACACTGGTTGGAACAGCATTTTTCTAATCGATTTATAGCCACGCACGGACCTATTCGTTTTAGATTATTTTTTGTGGGGATATTTAGAAGGTAAAATATACTCGAGGAGGTATGAAACAATTGAGGAATTGAGAGAGGCCACGGAAAATGCCTTTAGAGAGTTGCGAGCCCGCTCTTTCATATTTGAAAATGCTTTAAGAAGACTACAGACGCTATGCCAACAATGCATAAGACATCATGGTCACCAATTCGAACAGTATTTATAAAATTAGTAGTTAAGTTTGTCTTTTAAGGCTAAGAACAATTCTAGCGTAAAATTGTTAATTTTATCCATTAGGTTGTCTTGTTAATAAATGTTTATATTACTAGGTTATTTTTTGGTGCGAGAAGGCATTTGACGTTGATTAATTTGACTGTCATTAATTTAAACCAAAGCCGCCTATTTTAAAAAGTAAATAATTGCATGTTTTGATGCTGTTTATAAAAATAAGTTTCGACTATATTATATTTTTAGAAAGCTCTTAGTGTGGCAAATAATATGACGAAAAATATACGGGGTGTTCCATTTAAAAAAGTGCAACTTTGGCTAATATCTCAAAGAAAGTAAATCCGAAAAATTTCAAGTACGCCACTGTATTCTGCGTAAAAAGTTCTATAAGGGCCCGTTTTTATCTTTTCGATAAGTTATCAGATACCTGAGATACGAGGGGTAACCGAAAATACAACTTTTTTAAAATCACCCTGTAGCGAAGAAACTAAGGGGGCTAGGACAAATCTGTTTGCGGCATCTTTCGTTTGACAAAAAAGTAGCACGGTGTCGCGAAAACCGCATCTTTGTAACTTTACTCATAAGCGAGAAACCCCGTAAAACACACGAAAATAGGACACCCTGTACATATAACTTACATTTTTTTAACCAGCGAATCTGGCTGCATATATCGGGCCATCTTCTACCTAAAGTTGAATATTTAACAAATTTTTTCGAAAGACGAGCACTAATTTCTTCTTTTGGAGCACTTAAAGCTCAAAACTCAGAACTTTCGATTCTAGCTTTATTGCCCCGAACAACAACTTTAGCTATAACTTTTAAAATAATAGAATTTTAAAAAACCTTGTTAAGGAGATATTCTTAAATATCTAGTCTATCGAAATATTAACTTTCTAGAGTAGAATACCCACTTAAGAAGTATTTTTTTGTTTTTATTTTTAGTATTTTTCTGTTAAATTAGTTATAAGCAATTGTCCAATCTTTTTGTAATGAGTATCCTTGTTTTTAGGTACAATAGTGCCAGGGTGTCGCCCAATAGTATTTTAACAGGCCTTGGAGCTGCATTTACTAAACCTACCCAAATTGAAAAAGTAAGTTTTTTCGCAAAGTAGTCTTTAAGATCCATGGGAAAATAGGGAAAATGGGAAATAAGAAAAAATGTCTGTTGTAAATAAGTGCCTTTTGCGAGTAAACACCATAAAATTTAAGGCTTGAAAGCGTAGGTTAATTAAGTACAGGGTGATCAGTTAAGGGTAGCGAGCGGCCATATCTCATAAGATATTGGTCGTATAGATTTGAGAAAAAAAAATCATGATAAAAGTCGCCAAGAGAAATTGCTGGAAATTATTTTCGAGTTTGTCAAATGTCCGCTAGAGGGCGTAACAACCAACACCAAGTAGAAAAATGGGATTTTTATAGAATTTTGTCTAATGAAAGTATATCGATGATATCATTTTCATATTTACTGACCATTTCCCTACATTTTTTGTCTAAAACGTTTTGTTCTATCTATCAAAATAAAGCGGTGGGGGAAGTTCAATTGTTTTTTTAAACAAACCAAGATTTCTCCCGTTTCTTTTGACCGATTTTAGCAAACTTAGGCTCATATGAAAGAGCATAATTTGCACTATAAAACGCTTATTTGGTTTTAAATTTTTGACTTTGCTGTCGCCGCTAGATGGCGTTAACTGAAATGGTAGCAAATTTTTGAGTTTAAAAAAAAAAAAATGTAATGGTATATTAATTTTTATATATTTTAAAAGAGGATAAATTTCTCTATAATTTAATGAAAAGAATTTATTATCTACCTTTTTTTGAACCGTTGATATTGACCAAAATATAATTTTATTACATTAAAAAATGGCACGCCACTGTTTTTTATCAAAATAAAAATCAGTTTTGTAATCTCTTATTAGTTGCTAACAAAAAGAACCTCTTGACTTTTTTTCGTTAGACAAACGGTTTTGGATTAAAAAAATAAGATATGTTTACATGGGGCGCCCATATCAGCAGGAGCAACACTAAAAACAAGAACACGGAACTTTAAAAATAAACGTTAAAAATAAATTAATAGTTTTGTCGTAAATGTTCAAAATGTTGTCCATTATTTTGAATGCACTGTTCCAATCTCTTCTGGGTGGAGTTGACAGCTGCCTCAATTTTCGCTCTTGGTATAATATTTATGGCGTTTTAAATTCGGACATCATGTCTTCAGTAGTGGTTGAGTTTTATACACTAAATTTTTATTCGCCCCACAGATAAAAATCAAGCAGGTTAAATCGGGGACCGTGGTGGCCAAAAAAATAGACTGTCTCTACCAGATCCAACGGTTAGGAAAATGCCTGTTCAAAAAATGTTGCACATTTCGAGAATAATGTGCCGGGCATCATCTTGTTGAAACCACATGTTTCTTCTTACTTCTAAAGGCACATTTCAAGAGTCCTGGTCATAGATTTGAAAAAAATGATTAAAGTCGCCAAGAGAAATTGCGGAAATTATTTTCCGAGTTTGTCAAATGTCCGCAGAGGCGTAAAATCCAACACCAGTAGAAAATGGATTTTTATAGAATTTTGTCTAATGAAAGTATATCGATGATATCATTTTCAATTTACTGACCATTTCCCTACATTTTGTCTAAAACGTTTTGTTCTATCTATCAATAAAGCGTGGGAGTTCAATTGTTTTTAAACAAACCAAGATTTCTCCCGTTTCTTTTGACGATTTTAGCAACTTAGCTCATTGAAAGAGCATAATTTGCATATGCTTATTTGGTTTTAAATTTTGACTTTGTGCGACTAGAGGCGTTCACTAAATGGTAGCAAATTTTGAGTTAACAAAACAAATGTAATGGTAACAATTTTATATTTTAAAGGGTAAATTTCTCATAATTTAATGAAAGAATTTGATTATCTACCTTTTGAACGTTGATATTGACAAAATATAATTTTATTATATTTTTTGCACTGAGCCATAGGATATTCCTAAATCTCTGGGGATCCCTCTTATGCTTAAATGGGGGTCTGCATGAATATAAGCCAACACATTTATAATGTTATCTTCTCTTCTTACTCTACGATTTCTTCTCAAAGTTGGAGTTGGTTGCACTTGGCCATGTTTCCTTAAACGTAAAGGCCCCCACAGACTACGGAAATTTTCATCCATTCGTATCGCGACGATACAGAACGGCGTGTTGAATCGTCGAACTGTTTTGCCCACACATTACAGGTAATTTGGACGTTTTTTTGTGCGTTCTACGGTTACGTCATGAAGAGAAAGCATTTTAAATAAAAATAACAAGTATGAACATGTGCCGCTGTTCCCTTCGCTTCACTTATGCAAAAAAAATCCGTCAATTTTAAATAAAATCCCTACAATCTTATCAGTAGGAATGCCACAAGTCGAACCGTCGGCGTCGTTCCAAAAATCAAGCGCCGCCCGGCAGAAATTTTTTTCGACTATACGGCACGACGGTTTTGCCCCACACACATCAATTTTTGGCATATTTTACACGCCGTTCTGTATCGCGGTGATACGAATGGATGAAAATAACCGTAGTCCGTGGGGGCCTTAAGGCTAAACGACGAAAAACCATTCTCGAATGCCGTTTTCGGAGGGGATAACGCAGTGCATAATGCAGAAGCAATCGCCGCATTTTCAAAACATTGAAAATAAATTCTCAACATATCAGAGGCTTCTTCATTCGTAAAAGGCATGATTTATTGTAAAAATACTTTTTACATAACATTAAATTAGATGCCAATGGCAGGAACTGTCAAAATGAATATCAGCGTTATTGACAATTTGCTGTTTTCTTTCATTTTTTTTTCAGTTTTGTAATAATAATTATTAATAAACTATGAACTAATGCATTCTCTCGCTAATTAAATAATTATTAATGATAAAAATAATAGGTAATAATTTTATTATTGTGAGATGTAATATTTAAAAATAATTTTGAACCGTATAATTATCATTGTAAACAGTATGTAAACCTATTTTATTTTTTCAATCCAAAACCGTTTGTCTAACGAAAAAAAGTCAGGAGGTTTTTTTGTTAGCAACTAATAAGAGATTACAAAACTGATTTTTATTTTGATAAAAAACAGTGGCGTGCCATTTTTTAATGTAATAAAATTATATTTTGGTCAATATCAACGGTTCAAAAAAAGGTAGATAATATTTTTTTTCATTAAATTATAGAGAAATTTATCCTCTTTAAAAATATATAAAAATTAATATACCATTACATTTGTTTTTTTTTTTAAAAAACTCAAAAATTTGCTACCATTTCAGTTAACGCCATCTCGCGGCCACAGCAACAGTCAAAAATTCAAAACCAAATAAGCGTTTTGTAGTGCAAATTATGCTCTTTCATATGAGCCTAAGTTTGCTAAAATCGGTCAAAAGAAACGGGAGAAATCTTGGTTCGTTTAAAAAACAATTGAACTTCCCCCACCGCTTTATTTTGATAGATAGAATAAAACGTTTTAGACAAAAAATGTAGGGAAATGGTCAGTAAATATGAAAATGGTATCATCGATATACTTTCATTAGACAAAATTCTATAAAAATCCCATTTTTCTACTTGGTGTTGGTTGTTACGCCCTCTAGCGGACGTTTGACAAACTCGTAAATCATTTCCAGCAATTTCTCTTGGCGACTTTTAACATTATTTTTTTTCAAATCTATACGACCAATATCTGTTGAGATATGGCCACTCGCTACCCTTAACTGATCACCCTGTACATAAATTACCAGTAAGCAAAAAAGTAGTTAATATTAGTACGCATAATCTGCATAATACGAATTGCTTACTTTTTTTTTAAACAATAAAATTGCTTAGACTTGGTTTTGTCAAAATATTTTTTTTACTTAAACACAAATGTTCTGTCGCAAAAAAGTGTCCTGATAATGTTATAGTTTAAAACATGTTAAAATTTAAACAAATTTATTACGAGCAAAAATTAAAATTAATGTTTTTCGCTAATATCTTCAGAACTAAATTATCAAGAAAAAAATTATTGCTCAGTCAAAATCAGCTTTAAATCCTCTATATCTTCCCCATTAAAACATTTCTCTATCTTGTATACTAAGCGAGATAGCAATACAAGTAGGTCAAATTTCACACTGCATGCAGTGGCGTAGATACGTAACCAAGGGCCCCGGGGCAAATGGGTAACTGGGGCCTTATTTGTACTGGTTAAAATATAAATACTTTAAAGATGCAGAGCTACTTAATTTTAAGCTCTTTATCGTTAGCTGTAGTGCAGTGTAATGCAGTGATAATATTTAAATAAAAATCACACAATTTTTAGCAAAGTTTAAAAGGCTACTTTGCAACAGGAATACCGTAAATGTCTACATTATGTAGCACTAAATGTAAACCCTAACGTAATCTGGAAATATTTGTACACAGTATGCCCAAATAAATGAAAAAAAAATAATTACAATAACAATATGATTAATTATAATTATAATTTTGATTAATTTCAATTAAAGTATTTACGTGAAATAAAACTTAATTAAATTTAGAGTGCAATGAGTTACAAGACTAGATAAAAAAAATCGAGAGCGTAGCTCTGCTTTGAGATGTTTTGTAGGGAAGTAAAATTACATTTTACTTTGGAATTTGTACTAAAGCATATTTAAGATATGTACTGTCATATCTATAATTAATAACGCGTTTATTAAAATATTGTTCTATTTTGAAACCTAATAATTTTCTAGTTATTATTTAAATGTTTCGACGATTTCATACCAAATTATGTTTTACTTTTTATTTTAAAGCTAATGTAAATAAAGAATATGTAAACTTTTTATCGTGATTTATCATGCACGTTTAGCATAGTATATGTTAGCGAAACTCCCTACAAATTTCAATTTTTTTTTAACCAGCCATACTTTAAGCTCCGTTGCAAGTTTAGTTCAAGCTATTGGAGATTTCGTGGCAAGGAGCTAAAAAGTCAAAAATTCTTCATGTGATTACAATATTTATCAAACTTTTTCGAAGGTCGCTTTAGAGACCGAGGGGGCGGACGTTGTATCAATTAAAAAAAGCTGGGTTTTGATATGGTGGATTTTTGGTATAGTTCTTAAAGTCCTTGCATAATATTACTTAGTTCTTCATTCACAAAATATTTGACGATAATATATTGCCCCACAGAAACATGAACAGTCTGCTCTATCATTATGACAACTACTAACATAAAAAAAATTAAAGTGACTTTATCATTATGTACGGCTTCTAGATACCATATTACAAAAATGTCGCTATGAAGTTGCGGCTAGGACCATTCTAAAAATAAAATAACCGCTTTTATTTGAACTTCCTTTATAGATTTAAAATATTAACATTTAAAGCACTTTTAATTTAAAATATGGTTACCATAGTAAAATTATTGAAAATTAAAACAAAAAAAGTACATAGGTACATTCTTTTTAGCTTCAACAATTCATCGACTCCGGCGCTCTCAATGGATCCCTTCTTACGTCAGCAAATTCTGCTCTTACAACTGCAAAAAGAAATCAGGAATTATTGGAACGTCACAAAAACGATTTGTATAGCTATTTTGAATTAGAAGCAGACGAAATCAGTTCTTCCACCACATCGAGCTCAACATCAACTACAGTCACTTCAACAACCACTTCTACATCAACTTCAACAACAACCTCAACGACAACCTCCGCCAGTACTTCAACAACTACTCCAACCACTACATCAACAGGGACTCCTGTTCCTGATTCACCAGGAGCAGCTTTCACAGTTAGAAGTAATTGGCTAGTGAATGTTACTTTCATTATTTTACTTAATGTTTTTTATAGTAAAATTTCTGGTTTATAGGAAAGTACAAGAGTAAATTTGTAAATAGAATTAAGGTGAAAAATATGTACAACATTCTATATTGTAATAAATAAAATAACAAAATATTCAAATAAAATATGTTTTCTAAATAATTTTTCATGGTTTTATTATTTTATTTAGCAACTTTTAAGGTTTTGAAAAAAAGAAATTTAGGTGTAAAACTTTATCTGCACATTTTTTTTCAAAAATATGTGAACAGGGTAGGTAAGAAGTCCCTGAACAGTCAATTATTTTGAAAATGGCGCACAATAGAAAAAACTAACCAAAACTTTCTTTATAAAAGTTGTAGGTCCTAATAAATAGTAAATTTTAAACCTGGGGACTACAGTGCTACTTTTAATCCCACGGCAAAAGGTTGTTAACTTGACCGTAGTGGGGGCTACAATTCGCTAAGGGATTAAAAAACGCTTTAGTCCCGAGGTTTATATACTATAAAATAATATATATATATATATATATATATTTTATATATATATATATATAAAATATTATAATATTATATAATATATTATTTTATATTATATTTATATATATATTATATATATACAATATATATACATTATATGTATTATATACATATATATATATAAATTATATAAATATATATTATAAAATATTAACGGTACTCTCATATAATGATAAAAGCGAGGCTGTCAGGGTATGGTTATTATATTGTTGACATCTATACACAATTAGAAACAATTTCTGTGTTGCTATGACACTAAACAAAATCTGACGCTATCAAACTGAAATTGTCAAAAATTGAGCATTCCTTGTAATTGATATAAAGATGTAAAAAGCAGCCGAAGAGGCAATAAATTAGTTGTTGTTAAGGAAATCAAAGAAAATTTACGAGAAGGAGTTTTCTAAATATAAAAACTGGTGCGCCAGTCGAAATTTGGAAAACATTACGAAAGCAAAGGTGCTTCTGGCATATAGGAAGAAATCGACCAAGTTGAAAGCTTCCCCGCTGTGGAGCCAGTATTAAATGCTTAAAGCATCAATGGCGCTACTTTACAACATTCTATTAGAATAGTCGGTAGTTTTGTAATTTTTGTGTTTTTACCAAAAAATTTAATAAAATAAATAAAACACGACTATTTTTAATAAATTTTAACTATTGATGTATATTATATAATAATTTAGTGTAATTATCACCAATTTTTTGATAAAAGAAGAGCAAGATAGCGGAAATAACTTTTAATTTAATTATCATGTTTAATGATCGATATCTCAAAAATAATACGTTGTCGGTCAACAAAACTTAAGTATTACCATAATATGGATTGGTAGTTTGTATTTCAGGGTGATACAATATTTTATAAATTTATAATTTCATATATTTGTAATATTTTTAAATTGTATAAAATTATAATATAATAGTGTACAGTCATGCAGGTAACTTAAACAAGTTTTACGAGAAGTATCAAATTTTTTACTCTAAGCATAATTTGACATCTAAGTGTTGTCTTTCGCAAAGTGAATTCACAAAAGCAAATCATATATTGAATAAAAGGAAAGCATCGATATTCAAATGCACCGATCGGTTTTCTATGCAAGATAAGGATTAAACTGCCATTAAATTATATTTAACTTGCAAGCACGTTCGCAACTCTTCGAAACGAAGCGGCCAAATCGTTTAAGAAAGTATACGGCAGTTTTTAACTAAAGAATTATTAAAAAAAGTTTGATTTTAACCGTGGGAAAAAAGTTTAACCATTTTAAGGGCACATTTAAAATGACAAGTTTTGGAATAACAGATATTAATAAAACGTCGCGTTTTCCGTGCCACATACCTATTATGTTCAAAGTATCAGTTTACATAAAACTTACTTGGCATAGTTCGTATAGTCTTTAGTTTACAAAGTCATATTAACATGGCACTCCCCATGTCATTTAAAAATAGTTTAAAGAAAATATTGATTTATAATAATAAAACAGTTTTTACTGATTATTACTTTATAATAATACATATATAAAATACGCGTCGTCGCACACGAAAACAGAAGACTCCGGTTCTGGTCCAAATTTGAATATGTTACCAACTTAAATTTATGGCACACACTAATTTTTCTACCAAATCTCCAGGGATTTTGTTACTGCGCCGAATCAAAAGGGTACCACACAGCCACATTCCTTCTAAATTTGTATAAAATAATAAAAATCTAGATTTAAACAGTAAATTTTCCTTTTAGTCGTGACAACACCGCCTTAATAAAGTCAAAGTATTCTTAAAAATTTCTTTACCGATCTAAAAACAACGAAACAAAGGAAGCCGCCCGTCGCTATGCATCGCTAACACATCGACATGCTTCGTGAGCTTGCGATTATGTAGCGAGTTGACGCATCCAACCAGAGCTTGAGCCCGTCGGGGGTTGGCCAGACGCGGAAAAGGGTAGCAGCATCGTAAGAGTACGTCACGCGCGCGTCAAGTAAATAGACCAATAAAATTGGTCGCATCGGAGGCCGTACGGCGGTAGAGCAAGGTCAAAGTGCTAACAATGCAGGAAGACTTCTGGTTTCATCAGAAATTAATGTCTGAAATTTATTCTCGCATTTCGGGAAAATTAGCAAAATGTTCTATTTAAATAACTTGATGGAATGTCGGTTTCCATGGTGGCTAATGCTACTTTCTCCGTGTTAGCACAAAAAAAATGGCACATATTTTCTCTGTAACCAAGTAAAATTATAAGGTTTTGTACGAAGTGTACATTTCTTAGGTAAGTAAAGCTATTCAAGTATTTCTTTGGGTAGAATTTAATTTGACGTGTTTACGTAAAGTTCAAAGGTAAAGCAGAGTGGTTAACGGTGATTGTAAAGGACTGTACAGGGTTATTTATTTTAAAGTAAACAGGGCTTTATTTTTGAACTTCCCTGTACTTTTTTAAAAAAAGGAATATAGCCATTTCGTGTATCTTTTTCCGTAGAATTCAATAATGTAATCAGAAAAACATTTGAAACAAAAACAAAAGAGTTACAGCACGAGTGACGTAGGTTTTAAATGGAATACCCCGTATATTTTTATATCAATATATAAAAAAAAAAAGATTTTAAGGAATTTCACCTAAAATTTGGGCTGGGCCCATTTTTGCGGTTTCCGGAATTTTAAAAGTCTTTTTTACTTGGATATTTTTATAAAAAATTTTTTCCACAGGAACGGGTTTTTTTCAATAAATTTATATGAAAGATTTGATATTATCTATTTCAAACCAAGCAGCAAAATTACAATAAAAACAGAAAAAAATAAAAATACAATACGTGGTAAAATATGGTGATAATAAAAACACTTAAAACAAAAAATTATAAATTTTTAATTAAAAGATCCCCGTTATTTTAAAAAATGATTATAACCCCTTAGCCTTTCTTAAGCTCGCCGATATTATTTAGGTTCTTGGTTAAGACGATTAATTTCATTTACAATTTTTTTTTTTATTTCTTCCGTGTTTGTGTTCCCATTTTGGTAAACGACATTCTTAAAGTGACCCCATAGAAAAGTGTCCAAGAATGTAATATCTGACTTAGGTGGCCATCTAATATGCACAACTTGAGGGAAATGCATGGAGCGGGGCTCCGTGTTTTGCAAAATAATTCGTTTTGGCAATAATTCTTTAAAATGTCCTCAATATCGTTTTCAAAAAAAAATTTGGATATCTTTCTCCCACCACACC
>JAHBCN010003868.1:0-47500 GCA_019359885.1 Listronotus oregonensis
GATATGTAACATTAAATTATAATAAATATAAAAGTTTTAATCAAATTATCTAGCTTTTTGTTACATATCTAATTATTTCGTAGGTATCCAGAAAGACATCAACCTGATAAAAGAATATTTCATAAAATCAAAGCCAATCTCATTGAACACGAATCTTTTAAAAAACTAAGGCCTAATTTTTACAACAAGAAAACAAGGAAAAAAATGAAATAAATGTTTTGGCTTCTGTCGCGGTACAACCATCCATATCATGCAGAAAAATATATGATATGGTTGGGGTTAAAAAATCAAAACTCAGTTAATACTAAAAAACATAAGTTTAGACCATACAAATACCATCTCGTCCAGCATTTGCATCCCGGTGATGCAGAACGTAGGGTAGTTTTTTGCAATTGGTACCTACAAATGTTGCAGGAAAATGCAAATTTTGAAAGAAAGGTGGTGTGGTCAGACGAGACTTATTTTACCAGTTCTGGTATTCTAAACCGAAACAACTCAAGGTCCCAAACGAACCAATATGTAATATTTCCTCGAGAACGTCAAGGTCGGTTTGGATTTAGCGTGTCATGCTTCATTTTTGGCACTAAAATTAAGTATTTTATCTATGAAGGAACGCTAACCGGAAATAGACACCTAGAAATAATGCGAGATGCACTAATGGAAATATTAGAGGATGTCCTTTGGCCGATTTAAATAATATTTATTACCAGCAAGATGGCGCTCCGAGTCACAATGCTCAAATAGTGAGAGAATATTTAGAAACAACATTTCCAGATAAATGGATTGGTACGAATGGACCTGTCAGGTGGCCCCCAAGATCCCCAGATCTTTCTGTGTTGGATTTTTTTATGGGGTATATGACAAATCAGATATATATGAGACAATACCACAATATTGATCAACTTCGAGAAGCTACACATCAAGCGTTTACTTTATTAAATGGATTGCGAAAAATTGAAAAAGTATGTCGAAAGTGTTTGGAACACAACGAAGCCCAATTCGAGCAATTTTTGTAATTTAAATAAATAAAAATAAATTAATATGTTATTTCTTTTAATGTTGCTTAGTTATTATGTATTAATATAGAGTTGTTATAATAAAAATACGTTGTTAATTTTGTTTTGATTTGCGGGCATAGCTTCTATACGAAAAATGATAAATTTTACAAAAAATGTTAAATTTTCCTTTTTAAAGAAATAAATATGGACTATTATATATTTTTGAAAAGCCTGTGAAAGGAGGAATAAGATAAAAAAATAATATATAGGGTGTCCCATTTAAAAAAACATAAGTTTGGGTCGTAACTCAAAAACAAAACTTTTAGAAAAAAACTACCTACGCCACTAAATTCTACGTAAAAAACTCTATAACAATCCATTTTCACTTTATTGAAAAGTTACCAAATAATCGAGATACAGGGGACGGTCAAAAATGACAAATTTTCAAAATCGCCCTGTATGTCAGAAACTAAGGGGCATGAAAATTTCGTTTGCGGCAATGAAAGTTTCATAAAAAAATAGGACAGTAAGCCGCAAACCCCATCTTTCTATCTTTTATAGTAAGGGAGCTGGTATATGAAAACACACGAAAACTGGACACCCTGTACAATGAGGATGAAAGTTCGAAACAATTTTGTTAATTGACAATTGTCTAACTTGTTGAAAAACTAAGTTTAAGTTAAATTTTTAACGGGAATAAATTATTAAAAGTGTTCTGGATCCACCATAAGCATTAAAACTTTTTTAATTAATATTTAATACTCTAAAAAAAATATTTAGTATGACTATTTTTTTATTAATATTGAAGATAGAACTCCGGGAGTTGGGACTTTGTTTATCGGAAATTTCCTTCTCTTTAAGGATCTTATTTGAAATTTCCCCTATCCCTTATGGGTTTTGAGTTATCATCAAAAATCTAAATGTTTTTTTTCCTTTTAGTTAATAACAATTTTTATCGGCAGAGAAAATCCTTAAAACGCCTTTTTCAGATTTGCATTTCGGGTCAAATGAGCTATCGCTCATATTTTTCAAAACCTTCTAACTATTTTTTGCCGGAAACACACTTCTCGACTAGACTATATTTACCTTTTCATGTTGATTTAAAAAGATAATACAATATTTGGTGTGCTTTTTAATATCGGTAAAATATACAGGGTGATGAAAAAACTATTTAAACTAATTTGTAATTCAAAGTATATCAAAGAAATAGATGTATAATATCATTCCCTCTGGTGGTAACAATGTAATTGCCGAAAGAGTCTGTGATGCTGGAATTAATAATAATTTTGGCCATTTTAATTTCTTTTGCTATATAACCCTCGACCACAGTCGAGAAGCGCCAACCTCCATGCCGTCTTAGAGTCGATAAATCGCCTTCAGCGTCAGCTATTTTATAAAATCACCGTCTTTATAAATTAGTTTTGGCTTTTCTAACAACAACTGTAACAGACTTTTTATGCAGCTTCTATTTCTGGATACCTTTGGCTCATTATTTAAATTTAAATACCACTTTTTTCACAACTTTGTTGACACTACATGTAAATATTTCTTTTTTCTGGTATACAGATGGTTTTAAAACCAAGCAGGGAACTAAAGGGCGACGTAAAAGGGAAATAAACTAGGAACACAGAGTTCTGTATTTTAAACGGAAATATATGCTTTACTGCACTGTTCAAAAGAAAATAACAGGAGGGCTTATCAAATCAAGCGGATCTACATAATAACAGACGGACCGGCGTCATTATGGGCTCAGGTAAACCCCAAGGTAATGTCCAAACTAACATGAGAATGAAAAAAATGCAAGAGGGTAACTCTTATGTGGGTACCAGGACATTTGGGAATAGAAGGCAACAAGAAAGCGGATGAGCTAGCGAGACAGGGATCATCCACCCTATACTTTGGACCAAAAACCGCTCTTGAAGTGACCAAAACCACAACACGAGGGCAAACCAGGGAATGGATCCGAAACAAACACAAGGAGTACTGGGGGAGCCTCAGTAGAATATGACATGGAAAATGCTTTATAAGAGGCCCATCCGAAAGAACAAAGAAAGAACTACTAGACAAAGTAGAAAAAGACTTGGCATAAAAGTAGGGCTGCTAACAGGGCACGATAACTTAAGAGGACACCTACACAAGATAGGCTTATACAATGGGGACCCAAGTTGCAGAATGTGCGACAAAGGGAAAGAAATAGCCTACCATATCCAGAGCGAATGTGAAGCGTTGAATTATAAAAGACTGGCATTATTTGGGCAACCAAAAATGAGCCCACAGGAATATATCAACCAACCAGTCTTGTGGTTATACAGACCTGTAGACGAAACAAGACTGATGAGAGGATTGATATAAAAGAAAATGGAAGATTAGGCACAAAAAGCCCAAGAGGCTGCGCTACCTTCGGTAGTAATTCAAGACGACTCCAAAAGAAGAAGGAGAAGAAAAATAAAGATAATTATTTCTTTTGTAACTTTAAGTTGTTTTATCAATTTAACTTAAGCTGGAAGGTAACATCAGAAAAAGAATTCAACATACAAAAATAAGGAAAAAGTAAATTCAGAAAATGCTTAGTCATTAATTTCAGTTGTACTTTTACGCCCTTAGTTGCAACTTTCAGCAGCGAACGTAAAAGAACTATTTACGCCCTTGGAAAAAATACCTATTATTTGCCAGTTTTTTGTTTGCTATTGTATGAGAAACGATTTACAAAAAAAAATCAGTAAATTTTAAGAGGTGCAGCTTATTTAACTTAACAAAGCACAATAAGGGTATAGTCTTAGACAAACTAAAGAAAATCCCATAAAGTATTTATTTCTTGGACTCTAAAGCAAACAAAAAGTTTTCAACTGTATTTAAATTGCCCTTAAAATCAGCCCTTAAACGATTTACGCAAAAATGGATTGAAATTCCTGATTTTAAAAAGTTTGTTATCTGCGTAATATGAATAAAGGTTTAAATTTTAGGTAAAAAGTGAAAAATAAAGTTAAAAAATTGAAAAAAGGACATAGTAATAATAATATGAATGTAGCTAATAATGCCTTAGATTAAATTGTTAGAGTTGTTTCAAGATTCTAGAAATATCCCATTGCTATAATTGTATATTTATTTTTAATTCGTTACCTTTAAAACCAACAAAAATACCTTTTTTTAATAAAATTTTATCTTTAGACAAGGTTAGACAGGAATCTTATTTTAAATTTATGTACAAATATTACGACAAGATGAAGGAATATAGATTAACACCTCGTTTAAGTTACAACCATATTTATTCTTACAAGTTTTAAAAAGTAAAAGTCAAAGTTGCTGCTTTAGTATAACACCATTCAGTAGCTGTGACTTTGCGTACGAACATTGATTTAAAGGTTCTTAAAGATGCAGCAAGAGAAACAGCACATTTTGTTTAAAAAATATATAATCGTTTTGAAATCCTTATGCAAATAATTAAATAATTGTGTTGCATTTATGAGTTTCGTTAAAGGAGAATAAAAAACAACTTGCAACCAATCGCTCTTTTAAAGTATTAGTATTATTTTTATATCTGTGTATAAACGCGTATGTAAACTAAAAGATAATCAAAATAAACCTGATTAAAAATGTATTTTTTTACCAATTTACTACCTTTGACAATTTGTATCAATTGGAGGATTAAATTGCTCTTTTTTGCAAAATAAAAATACCCGCGTTGATGTGGCATACCAACACTTGTAATTACTTTACAGGTAAAATAATTTTCATAAATATGCAAACATGTAGCAGGATAACAGGATTCGTTGTCCGACGATGTATTGCTAATAAATAATGCTTTTTATATTTGAAAGAAAAGGATAATTTACAGTTTTTAGCCTTGTTTTAAGGGATACGGAACAGAATAATCTAATTTTAACATAAATTGGCAACTACGCTGTAAGCTTATAGGCTCCTGGATATTTATACGAAAAGTAAAATTATCAATTTGAGGAAAAAGGAGCACAACTTATATGAATTTAAAATGACCGATAGTTTTTATTATTTTATAAGTTACAAAATGTATGCTAGTGAAATTCGCAAAACAAAAAAGAATGTCGGAATCTAGTTTGGATGTCCCTAGTGGTGTAAAGAAAGCTGCTTAAATTGCAATGTCGAGTCTGAACCCTAAATCAAAATCAAGGTACGATTTGGCTTACTAAAAATTTAATAATTGGTTAGAAGAAAAAAATATTAAGCGTATAACCGAAAAAGTTTTGTTGGCTTATTTCCAAAGTAAAGTGCATATGAAGAGCTTCACGTTATGGTCATTGTATACGATGTTAAGAACAGAAATTTACTTGACTTGTGACGCTTCTGAAGAGGCGGTCAAAGTATTTACCAAACACCATATTTCAAGATTCTTAATGAAAGCTGATGAAAAGTAATTTTTAATGATAAAGGTATACAGCTTATCTACTCCCTCACTTTTCTGCTTTAAAATAGTTAAAAAGCTTTATATATTTTAATTTTTTCATATTGCAATGATAATTGGTGTAGCAGGTGCTTGCCGAAAGTTAACATTTCTACGCTTAGAAAATCTAGTGGATGACGAAACATATATTAAAATAGGGATTTCCACTACAAAAACTAATACATGGAAAAAAGTTGCCATTACAGAAGGGGGCATAGAGGGGCTTGCTTTTGTAGAAATCGTAATGAAACATATGCGTTTACGACCAAAAGAATCAAGCATGAAAGATTCTTTATTAAATACGCTTAGGAAAAATGTTATTCGCAGCCTATTGAAATAAATACGTTAGTTATAATACCTAAAAATATTGCAAAATTTCTAAAATAATCAAATCTAGACTTATTCACTGGTCATTGCTTCCGCAGATCATCTGCTACACTATTGGCAGATTCTGGAGCTGACTTTCTAAAAATAAAACAAAGCGGAGGTTTACGTAGAAAATCTAATCGAAAACAAAAAAAAAATAGCTTAATACTTTTGATATTGTTAGTTACGATTGTTTGATTAATTAAGTATATTATTATATATTTGTTCATATTTTCTTGGAGTGGACTTTTCGCAAATAGCTTTAAAAAGTTTTATTTTTCAACACTAGTATTGAAGAGCAAAACGTTTTAATACGCCGGTGAGTTTTGAAAAATGTCACTTTTATGTCAAAATTTAATGATCATTATGTTATTAAATTGTTAAAACATATTTTTTCTTGATTTTTTTTTCCGGATGCATGTCCATTTTAGGCAACCAACTAGACAGATGTGGTTATGGCTGTTATTCGAATAAGAATACTATAAATAGACCTAATTGTTTATTAAAAAAAAACAACTTTTCTAATATTCTAAGAAAAACATAAGTAAATTATTTTAATTTTACAAAGATTCTACACATGAAAAACAGATAATTAAATTTTAACATAAATCACCCAACAATGGTAAAATGTCAAATGTCAAATGTCTTTTTGATAATATTAAAATAATTCGTTTAAGTCAAAATAGAAAAAATAAAAAACAAATGTTAAGGGGTATTTTGGTTTAAAATAATTATCATTTTGATTTTATAAATACATTTTTTATAAAATTTGAACAACCAAGGGACCCTGCAATTTTTTTATGGGTTTTTGACCAATTGTTTTTAAACGTTGCATGGTGATAGTTCTCAACACGGCAATGATAAAAGGTTTTTACGGGTACAAATCCGAAAACCCTCCCCCAACTCCTCCAAAATCACCCTCAAAGGTCACTGGGAATTTTTCTTATGAAAAATGGGTTTTAGCCAAATGTTGTCAAACTTTGCATACTGATAGTTCTTAACACGCTAATCAAAAGTCTTCACGAGCGGAAAACCCGAAAACTCCCCCAACCGTCCCAAAATCACCCTCAAAAAACACAGGGGATGATTTGGACTGATAACTTGGTTAATTGCTCTCTAAATTTTTTTAAATAATGTTGTCGAATTGTAGCCACCTAAATATTTACAGAGCTACAGCCTGACATCCCCGTAATAAATCCAGGTATAGGGGATGTCAGGCAGTAGCTCTGTAACTATTTAAGTGGCTATAATTTGACAACATTATTTAAAAAATTTCAGAGAGCAATTGACCAAGTTATCAGTCCAAATCGTCCCCAGTGACTTTTAAGGGGGTTGGGGAGGTTTTCGGGTTTTGTGGTTAAAGAGTCTTTTGATCAGCGTGTCAAGAACTATCACTATGCAACGTTTGAAAACAATTGGCCGAAACCCATTTTCTATAAGAAACAGCCCCAGTGACCCTTAAAGGTTATTTTAAGGGTGTTAAGAGGGTTTTCGGGTTTTGTGCCCGTGGAGACGTTTGATCAACGTGTTGGTTAAAACCCATTTTCCATAAGAAAATTGCTGATCCTTTAAGACAAAATCAAGACAAGACCTATAACAAAGTTATTTTTATATTTCTGTTGTTACTAAAATGGAATAAGAAATTTATATATTTTAAGCGTATAGAAATAAATAAAAGGCTTTTTAAAATAAACGAATTACGTGTCAATTTAAAAAAATAATTTTGGATATAACAAATTTTTCTGTATGTAGTTGCCACCTAGGATCGGTTCGATGTAAGTTCTCGGGTATAGGATCAGTGTGCACACTAGGGTGACCGCAAAAAATCGATGTCAGAATTTTGTTCGTCTGGACCCCACAAAACGATTCCCCTTTCCAGATATTGAGATAGCCGAAATTTGAGCTCGATTAAACGACCGTAACCCGTGCCGCTCGTCGCTCAAAGTTTGAAAAAATCCCAATTTTTGGCCAAAAAGCTGACATAATAAGCCATAACTCAAGAACGGTAACTAATAAAAACACGCTTAATATCTCAAAAGATAGCTAATATTGTTCTTTAAAATTTATATTCTATACATAATTGTTGATATTTTAAGTCAAACGGAGTTACAACAGCCTTTGACCCCAAAAACGTAACCAGGTACCAGTAGGAGCTCGTTTGGGAGTATTCTGAGAATTTTACGGGTTTTTACATTATGTGTCTCGGATTTAACATTTTCTTTGTTAAAAAGTATTTTGTAACTCAATTTTCAAACATAAAGAACCTTTTGTTCAAATTTAATCTTTTATTATATGGGCATTACCTGACTAGTTTACCAAAGAAAGACCCGTTTGACAGGTAAAAAGGAGGGTAAATATAATTTCTATTTTAGGGATGGTGATTTTACTTAGCGTACAACCGACCTTTCATTTATTCAGTTTAGTTTCTAAAGTGCCTTTGAGCTGGTTAGATCGAACAATTATCTAGTGAAGATATTTTAACGTTTTTTTTTTTTTTTAATTTTGTGTTATTGTTTTTATAACTATTATAGTATTATTTTAAAAGCATTTGAAAACATTTTATTGAAATTAAAGTTTGTAATATATTTTAACTGTTATTTACCTATTAAACTCTGAATGGCATCCACATCAGGTGTACAAAGCCGGACCAAGGATAAAATATTTCTTGTGGGCTATCCCATTCACCAGATCACCGGTTGTAAACTACCCTCAAATCGTCAAGTTTTGTGTGCTTTATTTTATAATTTACGTACTGTGAAATTAACTGTAAGAGAATCAGCAAAACTTGCCATACGAGAAGTGTTCATTTTTGGGAGAAAGCTCGAATTCCGACTAAACATGAGCAAGATGCAATTACTAAGCTAGAAAACTTCACGCCGAGTGGAGACTCTTCAAAAGATCGGAAGAAAACATCGGAAGCGGTTAAGAACAAATTTAAACAGTTTGTTGAAAAGTTGGACGATCTCTTTGATATTGCTCAACAAGATGCCTTGGCTCTGATGAAATCGGAAGAAGATAAGGCGTTTCTCGTAAAACAGAGGCAGAAGGGCCGCCCAGGTTCCATGACTGGAGTGGATCTCAAGTTGTCTCGAGCTGAAGAAATCAAGGCGCAAAAGGAACTTGCAAAAATGAACCGACAAATCCAAGAAAGAACTTTTGATATTGGTGAGTTTTTTTATTAATAATATTCTAAAAATAGATAAATAATAGATTATAGATATTTTTAAATAATACTTATTAATAATTAGAAGTAATAATTTAGTACCTATGCCTCTCGCAATCTGTTTGAGGGGGGTTCAACAGCGCGGCCGCCGGTCAAAAAGGTCGTAAATCATTTATTGCTTCGGCAGGCTCCTTTGTGATAAGGAAAAGCGTGGAATGGTGTTAATGATGAACCGATACGGGAAGGCGTTTAAAATTTTCACGAATATTTATTAAATAATTGAAAATTTTCAAATTGAATAGTTTTTATTATTTTATAAAAATAATTCATTAACATAAAAACTATTTCAAATACATTTTTGCTTATTAAACAACGGTCTATTATATCATCATATCATATATTATATTATATATATATATATATATATATATATATATATATATATATATATATATATATATATATATATATATATATATATATATATATATATATATATATATATATATATAAACACTGTATATATTAACTAAAAACAGTACTTACAAAATCATCTAGATGCGATATTACTTTATATGTGATTAATATATTAATTTTATTAGTGTTAGAGAACAAAGCTTCATACATACATGTAAACTCTAGAAAGGTTTATTAAGGTTACCAATATTGGCTTACATACGTTTCTTAATGAGACAAGTGTCCAAAGTAAATTTTTAAGGGTCGCATGTGAAGGTTTGTGTATCTTAAAAATAACTTCTAACACAAAAATAATACCACATAAAATACACAAAAAAAGTTAAAAACTTTACTATACTTTATTTTTAAAGCTTTAATAATGACTTGAATTCCGGTTACTCATACACTCTAAAACTAATATTATTGATTACTAAATATAACAAACATTCAATTAGTTACTGCATATTATACTCACAAATTTCTTAATATGCTGATCTTTGGGTGCTGTTTGCCCATTTTAGACGTTTTGATATCTCTATTAAGAAACTTGAGAGTATAATAAATACGAACCCTAGTATATAATGAAAAGAAATAATCAAATGGAAAATTTTCACACGGATGGTCAAAAGGTACATTTTTAAATATTTCTTTATGCTTACCTACCCCATAATTGCATGCAAATGTATTGAAATTTTGAACAAATATATCTTCTAACGCTGTAATATATTCAACTATATTTTTATGTGGGATAGATAAGCCACCAAATGGCATTTTGTCTGTAGTATATGCTTTTTGTTTACAAAAGTAAGTTGCTTGCTCTTCTAATGTGCTCGAATTACTTATTTTGAGACATAAATCACAGGAATGGCGCAACAAACTTTTCTTTAAAAGATATCCTGCTACGTACACTAACGCATTACCTTCAGTACTTTTAATGTTTTTATAATCGGTGGTAAAAACTTGTAGTGGACTTTTTTTATTTGTTGCCCCAAAATTAATTTCTTGATTGTCTTTGAAAAGGTCAGGTGTTAAATTTAAAGAACTTCATTAATATCGGTAATGCAATTTGCACCGTCAACTTGGTCAAAATATTTAAGGGTAAACATTTTTTAAAAGCCCTGGAGAACTGTCATTGGGGTAGGGTTTCTTGCATTCCGCTGCAGTTTCTGATCTGACCGAAAAATTTCTAGAGAGTCTTGGTTGATGTGCCTGGTCAATAAAAACGTATAACTTTTATCTTTTAATTGTTTCCACAACGCCAAAATACCTCTATTGTCATTATCCATCCTGATAAAAATTTTAGACTATTTGTTATATTTTTCCCATTTTCGTTAATTACCTTGATATTTTTAAATAGTTCTTCCATTTGTTTTAAAAAGTCAATTTTTGTTTTGAGTCCCCATAAATGCATTAAAATTAGCTAAATGGCTAGAATTCAATAAATCAAATAACTGATTCATTTTTCTACAAAATCTGCGTAGTTCTTGCTTCAGGTGGTAAAATGTTAAAATCAATATAGGTATTTAACGCAACAGCTACAGAGTGGCTAAATATTTGTGACGCAAGTTTAACTTTCATCTTTTGAAAGTTATTAGGGTACAAATGATCATCGGTTAAGCGAGGTGCTAACCGGTATTGCTTTAATTTTTCGTAATTATACATAGAATCTAAGTATTTTTTTTTAGTCGTTCCCTGATTAAGGACAAAAGTATATTTAAAAAAATTATTTCTGGTCGATTTTAGAAGATGGGGTATGTCGAATAGATAAATGACTGGATTGCCATCTACATAAAAAGTAGGATTGTCGCTGGTTAAGTTCAAGGTAGTGTTTACCAGTTTTTGAAAATTTGAGCCTTGGTCTGAAACAACCGCTAAAACATTTAGACCAATGGCACTAATTGCCGAATTGTTTCGAATAAAATGTTTTTATATCGTCTAGACGCTGCTGATTTATAAAAAAATATGCTATTGGCTGTTCAACTTCCGGCAATACTTCGAGCCATTAAAACCAAAGCACTTGTAGCTATATCGGAATTACTTTTATTATATAGTTTCTTGAAAACCAAAAATTTTATCTTTGGAGATGTCATAAAAAGATGTGATTTGAGAGACATCTCGTCTAAACATAAGACACAATCTTTTCTTTTTCTGTTAGTAGCTTAACTCTCATTTCCATAACACGAAATATAAATTGATTAAATCCAGGAAGTATGACCCATTTTTTTATAAATCGTTGAAGAGTTGTTTTCGATGGCAGTCTAAAGAAATTTGAAAATTTTTATACGCCTTGGGCCCCAAGAAATATATATTTAAAGCAAATTGCTTAAATTCATCTGAAAACCCTAGACCCTTTTGGTCTTTATCCAACAAATTTAATTGTGCTATTAAAGAGCTTGCACGAATCTTCTGGATAATTAGATTTGAAGAAGTTTATAATATCATCAGTAGTTATATTCGTTTCAAGCTGTTTCTTGCATTTGGACTCCTTTTTTTCTTTTTCCAACGATTTTATCTTTTCTTTCAAAGCAGTTTTCTTGGGGTGTCCGATGAAGGTTTTACCGTGGTCTGAGTGGAAGCATCTAAAATGAAAACATTTGTTTAGAGCGTGTACTAGTTTTACTAACATAATATTTGTTTACCTTGTTGCAAGATTTGGCTACCAATTCCACTATCAGTTTGAACAGATACGTCAATTTTTGACTGGCAATAATTGGTAGTTGAAGGCCCCGCTTCTCTATAATCTGCAATACAAAACTCTAAATAATTTCTGAGTTATAATTAGTTAAACGGAAAAAGTTAGCAAAGCATATCATAAATGAAAAATTTGTGGTGGGCAGGTATAAAAATAAAACAGAGAAATGATATTTGATAACCATTTAATGAACCCCTTGCAATTAGACACTATATAGTTTATTGTATTAATAAAAACTCAGGTAAAGACATCGTAAACACTATACAAGACGTGTCTGCAAAAATACTTTTTATTATACATACTTATTTTTAATTTTGATTAGTTAAACAGAAAAAGTTAGCAACGCATATCATAAATTAAAAATTTGTGGTAGGCAGGTATAAAAATAAAACAGAGAAATGATATTTGATAACCATTTAATGAACCCCTTGCAATTAGACACTATATAGTTTATTGTATCAATAAAAACTTAGGTAAAGACATCGTAAACACTATACAAGACGTGTCTGCAAAAATACTTTTTATTATACATATTTATTTTTAATTTCCATTTATTAAAATCTACCTAAAAACTAGAGGAAAAACCCAATGCCCAAAAGAAACCTAAATTTTGCAGCATTATTGCAATAATTTATTTTTCAGTCTGTTTTATTGTTTAGCTCTATTGACCCCTATAAACTTGCAGATCGCCTGCAACAAAAAAGAAGAAAACTTCCCAAAAAACCCAAAAATCAAAAATATTCATCTATGTTTCGGTGGCAAGTCGGTCACCGTTGTCAAGATGAAACTAAAACAAAAAATTAAACAAAATTATAAGATATTTTTGCTTTAAAAAACTTAGGGAATTCTGAATAACTTGTTGTCATATATGACATAAGGCTGAACAAGGTCAGCTCGTTATACTCCGTTACCTGACCAAAGTGGTCACATAATATCTTAAAATTTAGTTTAATTTTTTGTTTTAGTTTCATCTTGATAACGGTGGCCAACTTGCCACCGAAACGTAGATTAATATTTTTGTTTTTTGTTTTTTTAGGGGGTTTTCTTCTTTTTTGTTGCAGGCGATCTGCAAGTTCATAGGAGTCAATAGGGCTGAACAAGGTCAGCTCATTACACCCCGGGACCGGGATCGAATTGGTCCCATTTTCCAAAAAGTAGTAAGGCGAGTATCCCAAATAAAACAGACCGAAACATGAACCCGCCACAAAACTATGGAACATATTTAATAATTTATTTATGACACACGTTTTTTTTACCTAACCTAGCCTTTTTTACATAAATATCTACACGAAGTAATAAAATCTAAAACCAAAATGTGTCTATTCAGGGCCCATCCTAGCCAAAACTAGGGGCGGCCGCAGGCGGGTATCATTAAATATATTCATTTTCGGTTTGAGACTTACTTGTTAAAAATCTGCCCAAACAAAGCCAAGACGTATAAGAGCTTATAATTTCCGAATAGCTCACAGATACAGTAATGCTAGTGATAAAAATTTCAATAAAAATGTTTTATATTTACCGTTAGAAGATGACAAGAACAATGACGGAATTGCATGATTGTAAAGGTGATTTTTCACATCATTTGTAAAACAATCGTTTGTAAAATGCAAACCACAAATCCTTATTCTGGAGTTGCATTGTTCTGGGGTAATATTGGCATATTTATGATCATCTATGAATCCTAAGGCTCTTCTCCAAAGTTGACATCTGTTTTATAAAACAAAAATCGTTTTTTAATAATATACATATAGTGTTAAGAGCAGTAATTTTCTGATTTAAATACATGTAAAAAATATCTTAGAACAATTTTAAGATTTTACTTGGAACCGCATGTTTTTTAAGTTATGATTTTTTTCATCAATCATCGTAAAGTTGGGGCATATTAAAAGTTACGAGTTTTTTGCACTCTTTTATTACGCCTTCTATCATACATATAACATATTTTTAACTGAACTAATAGGTCAAAAACAGGCTTCAATTTGAAAAAAAATGTGGCTCACTTTCACTCTAATAACATTAAGAGAAAGATAATAAAAAAACTGTTTTCCTAGTAACTTATTATTTCAACTATAAATAATTAAGTTAAATGCTTACCTTCTTTCATCTTTTGGGCAACGAAAAAATGAAATACCTCTTGTCACTGTAGTATGGCAACCCTCCACAGAACAGTGTCTACCAGACATAATTAATAATAAAAAAAACAACAACAAATAATACTAGTAATGCCAACAAAAACAAATAATAATATTCAGCACAGTAAACTATAACAAGACCACTCTATAGAAAATCGCACCGTAACTAGGTTCGACCACCGTGTACAATTCGAAGCGAACGACTGTACTCGTTTTGGCCAGGCAGTGGCCAGCCGCCAGACGGGGTAGGAGGAACCCGATTTTCAATATGGCGTCGAGAGACTCAACTACTCGGTAGTTAGTGAACGATGTAATATTTAGTATATGTATTACTCTTCTGCTAAAACGACAAGTTTTTATATTTTTTCTCTTTCTTTGTTGCTTCTTAGAGACGGATGATGAAGACGATTCGAAGAAGAGAAGAAAAAGAAGACACTGAAGAGGACAGCATCCACCAGGAACTTGAGAGCTTGGAGGAAATGGACATCCCTAAAAGCTGTAGAAGATCCAGGACCTATCTGAGAGCAAGAGGATGAAAGTTTCATTTAAAGGGGCGTTAAAGAGATTTTAAACATGAAACTGTCGATTTTGTTAGATCGATGTAAAGTATCCGACAGAAATGCCACGAGAATTTTAATAGCTACTCTAGAAGCTACCAAACCTTGACCTCTTGAGTACAAAGTATCGAAAACTTTATTACATTATAGAAGGCAAATGTTCAGAGAACAATATACTAAAAAAAATTTTGATAAAGTGAACATACCTGAAAAAAGCCCGTGGTTGTCCATTGGAACGGTAACTTTTACCGGTTATTTAAAATGAGCAATGTAGCGAATAGCTATTGCTATTTCATAGGCGAAAAGGAACAGCTGCTGGGAGTTCCTGTAACACAAACAACTCTGAGAGGAGCAAGCCGAGCCGTATATGAATGTCACATGAATGGGGTCTTCCAACACCGTCAAGGCGATGTGCTTCGACACGACAGATCCAACACGGGAAGACTTAAAGGAGCATGCGTCATATTGGAGCAAATGTTAGGAAGAGAATTGTTATACCTAGCTTGCCGTCACCATATCTTGGAAATTCTGTTAAGAGGGCGTATTCGACTACAAAAATGGGATCAACCATGACCTCATCCAGACATTTTAAGAGATTCTTACTGCGTGGCCCAAGATGGACAAAGGAAAATACGACACAGGTATCAGTGAAATTTAATACAAAGCAGCTAACTCCAGAAGTAATTGCAAATGTTACTGCTGAATTCAAGACCAATTAACTGAGAGCCACCCAGAGATGACTACAAGGAGCATTGCAGTTGGTTCTCGTATTTATCACTAGACGGCAATGTTGTGGGTTTTAGAACTCCAGGAGCCATTCATCACGCTAGGTGGATGGCAAAGGCTATTTTACTGCTTAAAAATATTCATTTTTTCGTCATCAATTTAAGATGTCTAAAGAAGAAAAAGTTCTGTGCGTGCTATTTCTGTTTTCCTAGTTAAAATTTATTGTCAAGCTTGGTTTAGTGCTCCAAAAGCTATCTTGCACCAAAGCAAGATTTAGGTATTTTGCATAGTCTGTTAGACTATAAAGAATGTGACAACGACATTGCAGAAATAGCTCTGACCAAATTTTTCGAATCATTTGTGGTATTTGAATGCAAGTTGGTGGGATTATCGTTTTTGATCCCACCATTACAGACGACGAAAAGTTGTTAATGGCTAACAAATTGCTCCAGTAGCACAGATGAATCATCAGAGCACGCTAGTGTTGTAAATCCAAAAGTTAGTAAAGAAAAATTAAAAGAGGTAGTTGATGGAGGATTTGGTAAATTTACTTACCAAAGAAACGTTTACCTTCTTTGACCGATTTAATATAAAAACAGATTTCCTAAGACAACTCCAAACACCTGGCCTCAAAATAATGACTTCCAAGAAGATTAAAAATTGTCAAAACATTAAAAAGTAGTTAATGATATAGCTGAGCGTGGTGTAAAATTAATAACCGACTTTAACAACCTTCTTACAAAAGATGAAGAACAAAAGCAATATGTCCTGCAAGTTGTAAGTAAATGCCGAGCATTATATCCTGACGTTTCAAAACTACTTTCAAAAAAAAAGCTCTGAATAGATTAGATACTATGTAAAATTATCAACTCATGTAGGTACTACGTCTGTATCTTTCGTGTCTGTTTTGTATGTATTATATACCTGATTTTTATATTTTAAAATAAAAATGTCATTAGACTTATAAGTATTACTTGTTTTTTTTTATTATATATATACTTAAAACTCAAAAATATACCAAAAAAAAGCAAAATTTATCACTTAATAACAAAATATAATGTATGCTCTAGTGGTACCAGGTCACGTTTTTTTGGGCTAAAGGCTGCTGTAACCGGTTTGACTTAAAATAACAACAATTATGTATAGAATATAAATTTTGAAGAACAAAATTAGCTTCCTTTAAGATATTAGCGTGTTTTTATTATTTACCATTCTGGAGTTATGGCTCCATATGTCAGCTCTTTGACCAAAATTTTAATTTTTTCAAACTTTGAGCGACGAGCGGCACGGGTTAACTTCGTTTAATCGAGCTCAAATTTCGGCTATCTCAATATCTGGAAAGGGGAATCGTTTTGTAGGGTCCAGACGAACAAAATTCCGACATTTTTTTCCCCATATATGAGATCCGTTCACTCTAGTGTACACAGAATCGCATATCGCCTGAAAAAACACGCAAAAAAAAACAAAAAACTGTTTAAAAATAATTATCAAACTCTTTAACATTTCTGTGACAAATCGGCCGTCTTTTTTAAGATAAACTTTAATAAAAATTTGCAAAAACTTTAATTATAATTAATTTTTTTTCTAATTTGTCCCGAAAATTTAGAAAATATTAGGGTTTTTTTTTAAATATATACCTTTATGCGTTACCTACTTTATTCTATTAAAAATTGATGACTCTGTGTTATAAATATTACTTAATTTAAATTAAACTTGCCTTTACCGAATGCATAGGTAATTTTAAAAAACAGAATAAAATAAATAAATTAACTATTATTTTTTTAAACAACATAATAAATCCCATGTAAATTTTGAGGGGGTTAATTATTGGTTACCTTGTACATTTTACAGAAAAAATGTAAGACAACTTTTTGAAGAGACCAATCTGACGAACCCTCGTGTCAAGTAAAAAAAACAAATTTTTTGGTTCAGGTAAAACCAGACACCAGCCACCAGCACACAATTTGTTACAAGGCTTTGTCAAATCTGACGTACAGCCAAATAAAAGGATTTTTTTTTCGTTTTATTAATCCCACAACCATTACATTTAAAGAAAAATATGCGTAAACATTATTTTCCTATTTTATATAACAATTTAGTTTAACTAAAAAAATTATTACTATCGGTCATTAAAAAAAATATTTTATCATACCAGAATTTAATTAAACCAATAGCAGCAGATTCTGAAATATTTTCAATTTATTTTCCCATCAAGCCTATCTGGTCCATTTCAAGCATTAAACGTATTGTCAGTAAAATCGAGTCCAAAGCCATCGCAATAAATATTTGTAAATGTGTAACTCAGAAGGTCAAAAATTGATCCGAAAAAAGAGAGAACTGAACTCTTAATATTTTACTAGATGTGGAAAAATAAAATGAAATAAAATACAATAACTTTTTTAAAAATAATAGAGAATTACATAAAAATATTAATTAATCAAATGTTTAAACAACCCCCCATTAACAGCTAAACAATATCCCAACCGATCATAAAATTCTTTTCTAACGTTGCTAAATTAATATTGCGAAATTTTACTATATTTGAACAAAATAGGGTTTTGTAGCTGGTATAGATTCTTAAATTTTACACTTTTATAAATGATACGTTTTAAGTGACCCCACAGAAAGAAGTCATTCGGTGAAAGAGAGAAGAGAGAAATATTTCTTAAAAAATTCCTATTGTTATTTGCTCTTTCCATCATTTCAAAACAAAATGCCATTCTTCGCTCTTCATCTCCTTCATGCAGCTCTTAATGTTTTTCAAATTTATACGAATAATATTTGTGTTTTTTCAAAGCGCGCAATACCCTTGTATGATGTTTATTTACCTCTTGCCCAAGAACCCTTTTGTTTTCCTCCACACTTAGTAGAATATTAAGATTTCTGTTCTCTCTTTCTTCGGCTTTTTATTTGAATATCCTGAGTTGAACATTTACAATTATTTATTACGGTACCTTTGGACACACACATACGTTTAATAGCTGTAATGGACGGAATGGGCTTGGTGGGGGAATAAACTAAAAACATTTCAGATACTGCTCTAAAACTGTTCTCCGCATAATGCCACCTAATTATGGATACTTTTTCGTCTATTAAATAATACATTTTTTTTTAAATACCGACTGTCACCGATTTATTGACAGTTTTTCTCATGTCAGGGACAATATTTATTTTACTGGTGTCTGTTTGGTTTTACCTGAACCGAAAATTTGGTAATTTTGCAATTACATTTAATTAAATAATTCAAGATTCGCTTATTAAAATTTTTTGAAACTTGGCACGAGGGCATGTCAGATTGGTCTCTTTAAAAAGTTATCTTACATTTTTTTTTGTAAAATGTACAGGGGAGCCAATAATTAATCCGCATAAAATTTACATGGGATTTCCTATGTTCCGCTCGGCGACGCACCACCCGGTTTATGTTATTATGATATAGTGTCTAATTTTTATTACAGTTTTATATCTTTTATTGTCTTGAGGCTATTTTGCCATTTAGACAGTTAGTTTTATATCTTTAAATGGTACACGATTTGTAACCGAAACGTTTAACGCTTTAGCAATTTTTAACAGGTTTTTAAAGTTTCTTTTTAAGAACTACAATTTTATAAAAATCAAGTGATTTCGTAATGCCTAAATATTTGACGCAGGACCAGCCCTATATACAATTTTAGCCAATTAAACCGATTTTTATTACAGCTAGTGCCAATAAGAGATAATTGCAGCAAATGGGTCAACCATAAAGCTGGTACAGACTATATATTCAACAATTAACGTACGAAATTAAAATTCAAATTGCGGTTTCTCATTTGCAAAATTAGTGTGACCGTTGATGTGGTACACCGACTCCTCTAATTACTTTTCACGCTTAAACATCTTCATGAATATGCATATATCCAGCAGAGTAACGGGGTCGGTTGTCCGACAATGATTTACTGATAAACAGTGGTTTTTGTGTTAAAAAGAAAAGGGTAGTTTGCCTTTTTTGAGCTTTGTTTTTTTACAGATGTACTACAAACTAAACTAATTTTCATATCCGCATTATTTTTGTTTGTTTTGGTAACAAAGGTTATAAAGTAGCGTCAATGAAGAGTTTAAGTTAAAGGTCCTTAATAACAGCTTCGATTTTAATAATTTTATTTTTTTGTTTTTTTTAAAACAAAACCTTTTTTTAAGGGGGGGAAAAAAAATATTTATAGTTTAAACAATATTAACCCTTAACGGACCCCCGGGGGAAAGGGGCCCCCCCAAATAAAAAATTTAAAAAAAATCGAAATTTTTTGGCAACACTGCCACGCCCCTTAAGTAGCCCGTGAATAAGAACCTTTTATTGGGGCCGATTTTTCGTACTTGCAGTGTGCTTTTTTTTAAAAAAATACCCCAACGGGGGGGCAACTGCGCCCCCCCAAAAACCGTTGTTTTTTTTTCAAAAAAAAAGTCCGAAATTTTTAAAAATGATCGTGAGCTAGAGGATATATTTAAAGAATGATAGCGACTTAGATGATATCCCGCAGGTAGGGGCTGGAAGAAAATGACGGGACATATCCGATGCACGTAGCGAACACAGTAACCACGAAAAGGGTCAAAAAGGGAAAATTTTAGATGAAGAACATGAAGATAATTTACAAG
This sequence comes from Listronotus oregonensis, assembly GCA_019359885.1. Classification (NCBI taxonomy): domain Eukaryota; kingdom Metazoa; phylum Arthropoda; class Insecta; order Coleoptera; family Curculionidae; genus Listronotus; species Listronotus oregonensis. The sequence goes on from JAHBCN010003868.1 coordinate 20,134, forward strand.
AAGATTCCGGGTGAATACGCCTGTGAGTTTGGGGGAAAAGAAAAAGTAACCCCCCTAATGCCTCTACTAACTATTTTTATGGAAAGAACCGTTAAATGGGGAAAAAAAAGAGGGGCGTACGAACTGCCGTTAAAAATAGTTACACCCTTCCCCCCCAAAAAAGGGCAAGCAAGATTGGCTAATCCGTCAACACCTTATGAATTGGGGGTTTTTTCCCATGACTTTTTTGAAACAATTTTAGAACATACGAATGAAAAAAAACAGAACTGCAAAATATAAAGGGGACCATGTATATTTTATAAACCATTTGAGTTTTTCCCGAACTCCCAAAGCATTTCTTGGATTGTTTTTTGGGGCCCGGGGTCTTTAAATCTGGAAGAGAAGATGCAGCATTTTGGGGGAACGAATGGGGGTAGGGATATATTTCGGGCAACAATTTTCCCCGTTTCCATTTTTTACTGCCATAAGATTTGACAATGGGAAAGTAGAGCTGAAAGAATTTCAGCTGGTGAAAAGCAGCAGCCATCTCTAATTTTTCAGACATTTGTTAAAAAGGGCCTAAATTTTGTTCCGAATTTGCCACTGTTGATGAAATGCTTGTGCCTGTTGGGGGGAAAAATGATTTAGAATGTACATGAAAAGTAAACCAGCCAAGTATGGCATCAAAATTATTTTCTATGCGATGCAAAAAATCTTTTTTTTCTAAACGCTTTTATATATGGAAAAAATTGAAAAAAAAATCCAAAGAAATTTTTTCCCCACCTTAGATTTTGGATCTCAAACCCCATTGAAAATAAAAAAGAAATGTTACTGGTGACAACTGGTTTACTTCAATGAACCTTTCGAGGGTGAAAGTCAGAGGTCTTACATATGTAGGGACCCCAAAAAAAAATAAAAGGGATATACCATTAGAGTTCCACCAAAAAAAAAGAAATTTAAACCCCTCATTTTTGGATTTACGGGGGGTCGAACACTGACACCTTTTTTACCAAAACCCCAAAAAGGGTTTTAAAGTTTAAACTATGCCCAAAAAGGGGGTACAGTGAACGGACAATCTGGGAAGCCTGAAATTATTAATTTTTTTAATTCAACGAAAACGGGGGTTGATATTTTTAAACCCAAAAAGGGGGGGTTATTCGTGTAAAAGAAAAGTCGTAGAGGCCCCCCAACAGTGTTTTATGCTATGCTAAATTTTCCCCGAGAAAATTTTTTTTTTATCTTTAAGGGGGAAAAAAAATTTATATCAAAAAAACCCCGAAGGATATTTAAAATTGAACTAGGAGAAGTTTTTAAAAAATAACTTTTTCATGAAAAAACCGATTTTTATTATATCCAGTAAACAAAAAACTACAATTGAAAAAAATTTTAGAAACCTTTCCGGCCCAAGACAAGCCTAATGTTCCAAAAAAATTTTGAAAAAAAAGAACAGGTGTTCGTCCCCGTTCTAAAGACGGGGGAAATTCCTAAAAAATCTTTAAATGGAAAGCCGTTTGGGGGAAAAATTCCGTTCAAAAAAAATTGTCTGCAAAACCCCGGGAACACAATCCAAATTGTGAGTTAAAATTAATTGTTATTCTTTTAAAAAGTCTGACTGTTTATGTTCTTTTATTTTTAGTTCCAGTGATCTTCATGAATATTATATATCCCAAAAAGTCGTTGTCGACAAGATTTCTGATAAAAGTTTTGATGTATTAAAAAGGAGAAGGGGTAAATTTGTTTTTTTTTGTTTTTTTATTAGATTATAAAACAAAATAATTTTATAATGAGTTTTTTGTCTTGATTTTAAAAGTATTTAAAGGGAAATAAAAACTTATGAATAAAATCATTCTTTTTTTTTAATGTACTGTTTTTTAATTTTGGGGTTTAAAAAGACCCCAGAAACCACTTCGAATATAAAAAATGAAACAGTAATTAATGATATTTAAATGAAAATTTTCTTTTAAATCGCTTTAACTTTTAAATAATAATTTCTCTACACAAAATCTTTTTTGTAGAAAATTAATTTTCGCATAAGATATTTTTTATATGATAGTGACATATAATAAATATACATAACAAAATTAAAAATTTGTGTATTTATTTAGGATTTAAACAACATTAAAAAACATATTCTATATCAAATATTTTTAAAAAAATGATAAAATTTAAATAAAGAAAATTTTATAAATAGCTATTTATCAGAATTTTTCAAAAATTTTAATTTTTTTTTTTTTTTTTTTTTAATTTTTTAGTTGTTATATTTATTTTTTAAGGTTTATCGCATCACTTTATGCAAAAATAGGGAAATTAATCTTTCCCACATCTGAATCCATTGAATTAATCAAAATATGATTTTTAAGACGTTTTCAGGTATTGATGGTTGCGTCATTTTTACTGGTTTTTAATAATCAGCTTTTTGCCAACCCCGTTCTTCAGAAAGGATTAGAGAATTAATTTTTCATTACACGACTTGTAAGTAGACTCTTTTGATATGTTGTTTTGCTGCATTCTCTGTCGGAGGTAGTAAATGAAATTGTCCACTTTTATTTTTTGAAGCTAATGCTATGAAACGTTTGTATAATTCAGGTTTTTGGCAGTTTAAGCACCATACATTGTGAGTATACACTTACACCTTTATTAAAAAGTACTTCATCACTTTGATTTTGAACCATAAAAGTTTTAGTTGCTGCACGTAATTTATAATCATCAATATCATCATTAATAAATTTTATTAAAAAAATGCCTACCTTTATTATAAAAGGTAAACGTAGTATCACATCCAGTGTATGCATGAACAAATAAACGATACTCTTTTTTAATATTTTTAAATTTACTTAACATAATTTTTGTGAAATAAACTCGTTGTACGGCATTATTTTTTAGTGGTAAAAAAATACATTTCTTTATTATCAGGTGCTAAGGGTCTAGTTACAAGTCCAGAAATGAAAAATGAATTCTCTAATCGCTCCTAAAGAATGAGGTTGGCAGAAAGATGATTATTTAAAATCAGTGAAAATGACACAGCTAGCAGCACCTAAAAACGTCTTAAAAATCTTATTTTGCTTCTGTAAAACAGGATGTGGCTCAGCATGTGATTGCAGAAAAAGTGACCTTTATTACTTATCGGCTTGCATTGTTTGTAGTGGAAGAAACTGCGATAACCACCCACCACTTGACAAAGATGAATTCTCCGATACGCAAAAAGTTTTTTAACATTTAATAAAATATTTCAATAATTTTGATAAATAACTCATCATGAAATTTTATATATTTAAATTTTATCGTATTTTGTTAAATATCTAATATAAAATATGTTTCTTTAAGTTGTTTAAATCCCTAATAAATACATAAATTTAATAAAATGTCTCGTATATTAATTATAATTATGTCACTATTATATAAAAAATCGTATAAGCAATTATTACAATCCGAAAGTTAGTGTAAAATTTCTGCTCTAAGAAATTAAAGTTTACAATATCTTGAAAACTAAGAAAAATACGATAAATTAATGTTTATTTTGCCCCCTTCAAAAGGTGTAATTTAAAATAATATAAAAACAAAAATATTTAAAAAAATTATCAAAATCGTACCTGTTTTTGAGGGCTTCCAAATTTTGGCTGTTTTATGTATTCATTGACGCTACTAATATAAGCATTAAAACTTTACTAATGAAGACCAGTATAAACAAATTTGCTAGACAAAAAGTTAAAGTGAATCTGTAATCTTTTAGTTCAAGATAAGTCATCTTTAGCAGATAATCATTTTATTTGTTTCTTAGTTAACTAAATTTTTGAATTTCATTTTTTTTTTATTTAATAAAGATATATTTTCTAAATAATTAAACAAATTTGATAAATGCCATCTTAGGCACATCTTAACACAGGTTTTTCTTTTGTTACAGCATGCCTGGGTTAGTTTCTTTAGACTATTTTCTTAGTATTTTTCCATTAAAAGCATTTTTAAAAGCTAGTCTTAAGCGTTCTGAATTTTATTGAGATGTAGTTGCCGACTAATTTTAGCAAACTATGAATTTGAGGTTTGAAATTCTGCTGCATGGCTGACTTGTACGAGCGAAGGCCGTTTTGAAGCAGTTGTCTATGGATTTGGTTTGCAGCCAGTCAAGTTCCTGTGTAAAGTGTTGTAAGACTTTTAATAAATGTTATACTGAGGTGTGTCCTCAATGCTTTAGTCCAGTTTTTAAATAACATTAAAAAAGTGGTGTAAGAGTAGTCTGGTGTATTAGAATAGATCTTACCAAATACTAAAAATTTGTATCATTTCTGGTTTAGTAATACATTACCACATAATTTAACATTATATGTATACAAGGTAGATAAATTGCAAAACACAATTTATAAAAAAAAATAAAGACACTAACCACAACATCAACTTAATTACCTGGGTTAATGCATATTCATAGAAAATGAAAAAGCCTGAACGAAAATTAGGGAGGACCAGTACAGCTTACAAAAAGTAATTATACAAACGAGAAAGTCCAATTTAATGGTGTTTATATTTAAAAAAATATATTTTATTATAATAAAATTACTAGGATAAAGAGCCTTCTAACATCAACAACAACTTTTAAGGCAGAAATTTTTTAGGAGTTCTTTTTACAAATTAAGTCAGGCAGCAAGAAGTGTGGAGCGTTTAAAATTAAAGGTATAAATTTTATTATTTAAAACGGTTTGTTAACATGTTTTTAAATTATTTTAAATTTTTCCGCCTCCACCGGGATGAGCGTTTGAATGGGCGGCGCAAAGAAGGTGCAAAAAGACAGTTTACAGGCAATAACTTATATTATTTTATTAGTATATTATATTTGCTATGCGATTAAAGTTAGTTTAGCGGTGGTAGTTGTTTTTATACCGTTCGAGATCACGGTGGACCTACCTCATAGTCTGCATGTTTCGATACTTAGTCATCATTGACGGAACTAGGAACAAATGGGTTAAGTATCTTAAACCGGCAGATGATATTTTAAAGGGTTTCACTTTTAACAAATGTCGTTTTTGCAGGATGTCAATTTTAACAGGTGTCTTTTTTGGCAAATGTTATTTTGAAAGATGTTATGTAAACAAATATCACTTAGAGCAGATGTCATTTTTGTCAACAATATTTTGACAAGTGGCATTTCTGTCAGAAATTGTTTTAACGGATGCCAATAACATATCTAATTTTGAAACTTGTTTGTGGCTGTGTGCAATTAAAAATATAGGAAATATAAAAACTTTGTGTTTCCTGCATTTTTTTATTAAAACACAATCCTAGCAGGGCGCTTTCCGTAAAACCATCATCAGTGCTATTCGTCGTCAAGCCGGAGTCGTAGCAATTTGAGCATACACATTATTAAATTAAACTAAAAGTAAAATAACTGTAAATAATGTCACATTTTCACCTTTTAAATGGTGATTTTTAAAAATTAACTCCGCTAGTATACCATTTTGTGGAAAGACGAACATGTTCGGGTTGACCACGAATAGCACTGATGAGGGTTTTACCAAAAGCGCTCTGCTAGGCTTTTGTTTAAATAAAAAAAAAATGAACGAAATACATTTTTTTTATTTTCTTTACCTAATTTTAGCAGCTGTAATGTTTGAGAGATCTTATTGTTGAGAGGTGTTGTATTATCGTTGCGTCATTTACCCATTTGTAAAACTTAGGGGGTTCTCTGGTTTGACGGTTTGATTTTATGCACTTTTTGGGATTTTTTTGTAAGGACCCACGAAGAAATAAAACTTTAATGTTTTAATTTTTTATTAATAAGTGTTTTAAGAGTACGAATATTAATTTCAAATCAAAAATATTCATTAGAACACTAGTTATAGCGCTCTGAAGACACCCGCGTCAAAAAATTAGACGCTCTTATCTGAAACTAAAAAAATCGGCGGCGTTTTAATCTTTAAGCTAAAATACATGGAATAATCTATTCTGAAAAAAAGAGTTTTTGACGGACTTCGGAACATAAAATTTCGATATTTCATGTATTTTTTTGTAAAATTTTGGTTAAAAAATGTATTTTAAAAATTGGGGTGATATTAGATCATTTTGTGAGTCTATATGTGCTGAGTCAACCCTAAAAATTTAAAGTAAATGGGTTAAGCCGTTCTCGAGATTTGATGGAGAAAAGTTTGAAAAACATAGTTTTAAGAAAAACGCGTTTAACTTGAACTGAAATGTTATGATCCTTAGCAACAGATTAATATAAAAAACACAACATTCCTCATTCTTTGAACGCCATCATATCAAAGTTACTGCCTTCAAACCAAAACACATCTTGTAAAATAAAATTCTTTAAGTTTAATAATTAAAAATATGTAACAATAATAAGTAAATTACACAAGAATGCCAACTGTTTTTCACATAATGAAGTTATTTTCCACTTAAATGCAGGCAGCAGTAAGTAGATTATTACTAATATTATATATTTTTTTAATTGTTAAAGGGATAACCTTTTCTTTGTTAATTTTTTTAAAATTTTTTGTTTCTCAATATAAAAAAGCTCATTTCACTAATTGTATTTCCATTATTGTAGCCCTGAGGAAGAAAATAAAATTTTTCGAAAGCTTGGAGTAGCACAAAAGCATTTTCATTTAACAAGCCCTCTAAGACTGATACCCCAATAAATAAAATTTGTTGTTTAACTAGTCAGTCAAGACTACCCTTCTCTTTTTTCTTAATAGGATGGGGTTTTATCACAACATACAATCGCAATATGGAATAGAATATAGTAAACTCTTTAAACAATGGGCAAACACAAACACCAAGATAGCTTCGATGAAAAACAGAAGGATATTTTTGTTAAAATGCAGAAAAGATGATTTGACACCGAAACATATACTCTAAAAATCCTAGCTTACCATTAATCTACGATACCAAGACTCAAATAGATTTCACAACGTAAATAACTACACCAATTTTTTTCTAAACTGTCTGTACTTGTATAAGCATAAATTTGTATAGAAGGGGCTTAGGTATCAAGCCGAGAGAACTCTCAGCGCTTAGCTCAGCGCTCCAAACACCTGCCTCTGCTAACTACTGTATCTTTATAAAGGCTTCGAATTTTAAAAAATTACTTTACCACCATATGTCTAGAATATACATACAGGGTGGCCGGCCATATTTTGACCCATTTTAATCGAGAATAACTTTGGAACAAATAAAGGTATCAAGATGCGGTTTTTGCAGATGCACTTATATTTCTTTAAAGTTTATTCTCGTACCTTCACGATTTTATTGTGACATTCCATTAGCTCAAAAACAAAATGGCCGATTTTCCGATATAGGACAACTTTGTTATTTTAAATGGAACACCCTGTATATGTTTCTATATTTTTAAAATTTAATCTTTCCCCTTTAAAAAAATGTAACACAAGCTATGGTTATCTCAAAAAACAACGTATTTATTGACCTTCGAAAAATTGACTGCATGTCGACCAACAATATTATTTAACAATTAAAATTTGCTTCATATGTTACAAAAAAAGGATCGCCAAAGGTTTAGGTTATTCACAAAATAATAGTTACAATAAGGTTACATTACTTTTTAAAAAACTACTGTAAATGTTGAAAATGCCTTCCGCCGACTTCGACGCACTTATTTAAATTCGAAAAAAACTTATTAAAACTATTGACTAAAAATTCTTCAGGAATATTTTCTATTATGTTTCGGATATTAATTTTTAATTGCTCTAAATTTTGGGAAAGTGGACTATAACACCTCTCTTTCACATATCCCCACAGAAAAAAATCTGGAACAGTCAAATCTGGTGAACGAGGTGGCCAGAAATAGGGCCCCTCTTCCAATCCACCGGTTTCCAAAAACGTTGGTCAGTAAATCCTTGGTAATGTTAGCATAATGTGGTGTAGCCCCATCTTGTTGAAAATAGACGAAATTCAATAGATTTTCTTCTTGCAATTGGGGATAAAAAATATTTCCAGCATATCAACGTAAGTCCAAGAGGTTACAGTTGGTTCATGAAAAAAATGGCCCATAATTTTTTTGCTTTGACATACCACACCAGACGTGACTTTTGGCGAATCTCTAACGTGTTCGTTATATTGTCGAGGATTTTCTGTTGCCCAAAACCTGCAGTTATGCTTCTTTACTTTTCCATTGAGGTGAAATGTGGCTTCGTCTGACATTATTAGTCTATCCAAAAAATGTATATTGTTCCTTACTAAATTTTGAATTCTCTGGCAAAATTCCACCCTTTGTGGAAAATCAGTTTCTTTTATTTCTTGTAACATTTGAATTTTGTATGGCTTTAATTTAAGTTCTTTTTTCATGATTTCTGTACTGTAGTTTTAGGAATATGGACTGAACTTGAGATTTTTCTTGTTGACAATGTTGGATCTTCCTGAGTTATCTCCAGAATTTGTAACGTTTTATTTAGCAAATTCTCATTGTTTACTAATTTCTTTTTACGGGCTAAAGATCCTGTACTCCAGAATTTTCTGTACCAGATTTTAATTGAATTTTTTGTGGGTGGATCTTTATTAAACATGTTTCTAAATCTTCGCTGGGTTTCTTTTACTGATTTGGTTTCGGCAAACATAATAACACATTTTCCTTTTTCGCTTAACGAGAACATTTTGCGCTTCCTAATTAAAATAACTTGTCAAAAATGACCAACAATGGCTGACAATGAAGCTTGTTGCTGTTATGGAAACGACATAACTTTGTTTCCACAGGCGACTTTTCAAAAATCCTTTTAAAATAATATTCCTATTCGACATACAGTCAATTCTTTGGAGGTCAATAAATGCGTTATTTTTTAAGATAACCATAGCTTGTGTTACATTTTTTAAAGGGGAAAGATTAAATTTTAAAAATATTGAAACTTATACAGGTGTTCCATTTAAAATAACAAAGTTGTCCTATATCGGAAAATCGGCCATTTTGTTTTTGAGCTAATGGAATGTCACATAAAAATGGTAAAGATACGAGAATAAACTTTAAAGAAATATAAGTATATTTGCGAAAACCGCATCTTGATATCTTTATTTGTTCAAAAGTTATTCGCGATCAAAATGGGTCAAAATATGGACGGCCACCCTGTATTAAAAAAACAATTTATGCAAAAAAAAATTAAATCGATTTTTTAAACCTACCAAACCAGAGAACCCTCTTAAACTGAAAGAAAATATTTTGGAAGGGCCTTACTTTTTACAACTATCGTTTCTGCCAGAAGCCATTTTTAAAAAGATGTTTTTTGAAAAAGATGAAGACACTTAATATTTGGAACACATGTTATTTTTGTCAAAATTATTTTGACAATGGTATTTCTGAAAGGAAAGTGTTTTAACGGATGCCAGTTTTAACATATCTAATTTTGACCGCTGTAATGTTTGAGAAATTTCATTGTTGAGGGATGCTGTGTTATCGCTGCTTTTTACTAATTTGTAAAACTCACCAGAACAAAAATATGTTTGCCCAGAAACTTTTGTTTGAAAAAGACGTAATGCTGGGATATATAATTTTCAATTTTTTTATTGTAGTAACGTGTACATATTTTAACTCCTAAATATCTTCCATTTACTTTTTTTTAATAAGAATAAAATTTTAAAACGACAAGAAACTAAGAAAATTTGGGAGCCAGTATAACATGCTTACCAGTATTTTGTTAACTTCTTTGTTGCATTTTTTCCTACAGTGCCATCGTCTTAGTTGTGAGGACTGTGACAACAATAAGTTAGTAATGCTTTGGCCAAAATACAACCACTTACCTGAAAAAAAAGAAAGTAATATTAGTCAAAATAATAACAAACTTGAAGGATGTTCTTTATTGTTTTAGCAAATTTTATTTAAAAAATATATATGTTCATCAGGTCGATCTGCATGTTTAGATATTTATCAGGATATTTTATGACTTTATCTTAAACAGTTTAAAATCTACTGAGCAAACACTATCTTTAAAAATCTCCTGTTAGAGGGTTTAATTCTTTCCAGTGAGCATTTTTTTAGGTCGTGTCTACTAGAGATTCTTGTCCTAGTTTCATTTTTAAAATACGCCCTAGAAAAATTGGGTGCTCCTTTTTGAAGATCCTGTATATGAATCTATATTAATAGTGAAATTATTATTTATTTTAACGCTATTTGTTTAATGTTTGGGTTATCATTACGAAAATTGTTATAGTCGTTTAGCTTAGATATTTTTATATTTTTCTGCAATATTCTTAAGATTAATAGTTAGGGGCGTTTTTTTCTTGCTGATGAAAACCCTGTTGACCTTTTCCTACACTTGATGGATTAAAGCATGTCGGGTCAGGAAAAGTTAAGGGAAAACATTTTTTACTTAACTAAATTACACAGCATATTGTGATGTTTTTTTTACTTTTTGGAGCATCAATCTAAAAAAAACTTGTTAAAAGAAAATATTTGGTTGTTGTTATGATTTATTTTAAAATAATTTTGTAGGATATACAGGGTAAGTCTGTGAAGTGGGACCCCCCATTTATTGCTTTTAATATTCAAATTGAAAAAAATGTTCTATACAAAAATATTTTGGTTTTTGCTGCTCTATATTTTGCGAACAACGTTATGTATACAGGGTGTATCAAAAAGCCCGTACAAGGACAAAGTTAATTTTTTTAAATGACTCCCTATATTTTTTGTTTTGTTTCTGTTTTCTGCATAAAATTTTAGATATTTTTTATCTGGCATATTATATCCTTATATTCAATTGTTTACGAGATATTCGCAATTAAATACAAATTTAGAATGGAAAAATCCCCTCATCTCTTAATGTTGTTTTACGTTTCTATGGTTTTAGTGGTTTTTGTAGAGTGACAAAACAGCCATGGTAATAATTAATAAGTAATTAGATATTACATGACGAGTAGAAATAGGTAAAACCTTAAACAAGAAAAAAATGATTAAAACAATTTTTTTACAGATTAATAATACTGTCAATTTGACATTTTCATTAATGTCTATAGCATATATGGTCATTATGCAACTCTCAAAAAACCGCTTGAAGCATAGAAACGTAAAACAACATTAAAAAATGACCGGATTTTTCCCTTCTAAATTTGTATTTAAATGCGATTATCTCGTAAACATTTGAATATAGGAATATGATATGCTAAATAAAAAATATCTAGAATTTTATGCAGAAAACAAAAATGTAACAAAAAATATAGAAAGTCAAAAAAAAGGAACTTTGTTTTTGTACGGACTTTTTGATACACCCTGTGTACATAACGTTGTTCCCAAAATATAGAGCAGCAAAAACCAAAATATTTTTGTATAAAACATTTTTTCCCAATTTGAATATTTAAAGCAATAAACGGGGGGTCTCACTTCACAGACTTACCCTGTATACCGCAAAAAAATAAAAAACTAAAATATTAGTAAGTATCTGACAATGCAAAGAAGGTAAAATAGATAGGTCTGGGCAAATATCACAAAAAATAGAGGAATGACGTTTAATATCGATCAGTGGGTAAGATAGATCATCCAATTTATATAAAAATCCAAGAAGTTCAAAAGTATCCAACATATGCTACCATGTCGGACCAACATATGCTACAATGCAAGTTAACATAAATGCTGGTTTAGTTTTTATTTTATCCTGCTAACATTATACGCAATAAGGTTTGATTTCTTCTAAAATATGGGATTTATTACCTAAAGTATGCGCAGTGCGATCCATTATAAGTGGACCCCCAGGTTTTGGCCTTTTTTGATTTTAAAATTTTTAAACCAAAAATTTTATAAATGGAATAGCTTAAAGTTTTTTATTACCTAAATTTTTTTCGTGGTGTCAACTACCAACGAGTAATCGCAAAGTCTCGAATTGTTTTTAAAAAGGTGACTAGTTTGCGTCTATATTTTTTTATAGTTTAAACATTTCTCTAATAGGTTTATTTAAAATTCAGGCAGTTAAACAATTAGTTTTCAAGATATTTCGCCTAAAAAATTTAAAAAAAAATCCACATGGTATACGCAGGTGAAAAATAAAGGGACATTCTGCAATCTCGTCAATCTTTTGACGGCATTTATTAAGGTTACCTAATATTCTATTTATGTCGGATTTTGATGGCACAGTCTGTCAGGATAAAGCTTCCAATATCTTCTGTGCGTTGATTGTTCTAACGTAGCATAAGACAATATCGCGTTCTTTTTCATCTGAATAAACCATTTTGACCGATATTGACTGATAACCTAATTGTTTAATATCTGAAGGCATTGCATATCTTTGCCTTTCCACACGTCACACATACAGACATTAAAAAAATGTAGGGAACAAAAACTAAAATAATAATAACTTTTTGAAAACCCCATATATATTTCTAAAAATTATTGTAATATTGCCATTTTTGTCCAGATTAAAAATAAACACTCTTTATAACATACCAGGAAAAACAAAATAGGTAAAAAATCAATTTCAAAAAAATGCCAAAAATTGGTTTATCTTAAGCCCTATTAATACCAAGTGTGATTTCCTTGCGCATTAATGATGGCCTGGCATCTGTTGGGCATGCTAGAAATAATCAGGTTGTCAATTTCCATTTGAGGTGTGGTATTCCGTAGGTCAGAAAGCCAATTGAATAGCTGAGCCCTCGTTTGAAATTAAATTCTTTGATTAAAACGTCTTCGTCCCATTGTATCCCAAATGTTCAGTGGGATTAAGGTCTGCAGACTGTGCGCGCTATGGCAAAACATTAATTTGCGAATTCTCTATATAGTCGCGTACCAGACGAGCTGTATGTGAGCAGGCATTATCGTGCATTAGCTGGAATATGTAACCCGATTTCTGCTGCATATAGAAGCACAATAGGTTGTAGAATGGTGTCTCGTTAACTTATAGCATTTAAGAAGCTACACCATAACTGTACCACCTTGATAGCTGTACACTTCCTGAACCGCAGTAAGGTGTTTTAAGTTTTCAGGACGCCTCCACACACAAAGTCGACGGGAATCTGAAGAAAAGCCAAAACGGGATTCGTCCCATGTAACCTGTTTTTGACTGTTTGGCAGCTTAAAATAATATTGTGGGTTCGGTGTAGCTTATTTGGTAACTGACCTGCAGTGATCATTTTATCCCGTAGTGCTTGTAATTGTATAAAACGGTCATGTACAGGCTTAGTTCTTGTACGACCAGTCTGGCGCTCTTAACCGAAATATGATGCTAGCCGATGTGTTAAGGACCTCCGCTACTGCTCACACACACGGCTTTAATGGCATCTCTCCGTATTTAAATGAGTAATTTAAAGCATGTTTTTTTATTTACTTTAAATGTACAGGTACCCAAATAAAACTAATTGGATATTTTCAACTAACCACAACAGTACCAGTACAAACTGATTACTAATATTTCCGATCACTATGGTCAAATATTAAATTTTAAATCCCCTAAACAGGGAACCAAACCACAGTACATAAACAAACGATTTTTTACTCAGCAAAACATAACACATTTTCTTAATTATCTTAGAATTGAAACCTGGGTTCCTGTTTGGGAAGCTATAGGGGTCAATGAGAAATCTAATACTTTTTTTAACATATTCTTTCACTATTGTGACATATCATTTCCTATTTCCTCCATACGTATTAAAAATCACTGCCAAAATTGGGTAAACACCTTAAAATGTATTCCTCCTATATTAAAGACCTGTATGTTTGGTCTAAACAAACAAACAGCCAAAACATTTATAATCAATATAAAACTAAGCAATATAGACAATTTATAATAACAAACTACAAAAAGGGTATCAATGATAATAAAATTACAAATTCCAATAATAAAGTCAAAACAGCATGGAATATCTTTAATTCTGAGTCTGAACAAAATTTAATCATATTTTAATATCTCGCTACGGATAAAGACTGATAAGATTATAGAGGACCCCCTAATCATTGCAGAACTATTTAGCGAACAATTTAATTTACCCATGACAATTCGTAATAACACACCATCAGAACCCTCAGGTAACTTTCCAACTTTGTTTCTTAAACCTGTTGATGTACCAGAGGCTTTTAGAATTCAGAATTATTATAAGCTTACCAAATAAGTTCTCTGCTGGACTTGATGATATTCCAGTTCGAATTCTCAAATATGCAGGTGAATGGGTGTCTGAACCATTCGCTCACATAATTAATGAGTCCTTTTCTTCGGGAGGTTTCCCAACGGAGCTTAAGAAAGCAAAAGTAGTTCCGATTTTCAAAAAAGGTGAGCGGCAGCTGGGAAAAAAACTACAGAAAAGTGTCAGTGTTGCCATCAGGTTCTAAGGTGTTTGAGAGAGCCATATACTCTAGAATCATGGACTTTTTGCAGCTTCATAACATTTTAAAAGATACCCATTAGGAATTTATACCAAAAGGCTTTAAACAAATAGCAATTTTTAAAACTATTTGTTACTTAATAAGAAAAGTGGATAATAATGACGAGGTCGCAGGTCTGTATTTTGATCTATCAAGAGCATTCGACACTATTGACCATCAGCTAATGATGGATAAACTGGAAGGTTATGGGCTAAGGGGTGCAAGTGTTTTATTACTAAAATCATATCTCACAGAAAGAAAGCAATCAGTATGTGTTACAAATAATGGTAAGCAGTGGTTCTCAGGGACTACGGAGGTAAAGCAGGGTGTTCCTTAAGGCTCAATACTGGGTCCAATTTTGTTCCTGCTTTATGTAAACAGTCTCAACATTTAAAAAGTCTTTAACACTAAGTAATTCCCTTTATGCTAAGATGAATCCATCCCAGTAGTCAACAACGAGTTATAATTGACTCAAACTTAAGTTGGAAAGATCATATTCACTCCCTACAATCTAAACTAAACAGTATGTGTGCATTGATACGAAGATTGAGAGATTCACTTTTCGTAGACAGTATTAGTAGTTTCTATTTTGTTGATGTTGTTTAGTCTCTTATAAGTTATGGGATTTTATTTTGGGGATCTTCCACACATGCAATTAATATCTTTAGAACTCAAAAGCGTGTTATCAGATGCATACTTAAAATTTATCCTCGATCCTCTTGTAAACCGCATTTTAATAGTCTAGGTTTTTTAACTGTTCCTAGTCTTTATTTTTCGGCCTTAGTAATGTTTGTTAAACAAAACGTCATTTATTCAGTGTAAACTCTGATTTTTAGTCCAACTCCATGACAATTGTCACTAGAGCCAGGGGTGGTCTTAGTATTCCTTCTCATAACTCAACGTTTTTGTGCAGTCAAGGCTTATAAATCTTTGCCATTTAACTTGAGTGAAATAGAGAACAAGGATAAATTTCGAAAGGCTGTGATGCAGTTTTTGCAGAGTAAATATTTCTACTCTTTTAACTTTGATTATTAATTAAATTGTTTTTTATGTACATGAACGAGTGTTTCATCCTAATTGTTATTGTACACACTGATTTAATTGGTTTTAATTAATTGTATTTATACTTTTTATGATTTTAATATGTTTAAGTAATTATATGTATTTTTAATATATTGTTTGACGTTTTTTTGTCATTTTAAATGATTTTGTTGGAAATAAAATATTATTATTATTATTATTATTATATTATTATTAAATATTGTTTATGAACAATTTATAAAATAATAAGAATTCAGGGAGGTATACCGTAAACAATAACTACATACTGTATTTCTGTGAAAATTTTCGAGACAATATGAGGGTTTTAAAAAAAGTTATAACCAATTTATTTCTTATTCCTTAGATTATTTTATTGTGTATATTTTAACCGCTGACTATATCATTAGCTTTCTAAAATACGCCTATAACAAGGAGAAATACCGTCATTCGGAGTCTACCGCTCTTTTGGGATTAGATTCTTTGCATGCAAAAAAATAAACGGTGCAAATGGAGATTGTATCCGGTGAACGTTATTTTTGTAACATGAAAGATTGGTCCCGTTGTTTCAATAGGCCGAGACAGCCGCCCTTTTGGGATAAAATTCTAAGCATGCAAAGAAATAAACCGTGCAAATGATGGTCGCAATATTTGTACCCTGTTTTTATTAAAACCTCATTTTAAATTCTACAACATAGCGTATTTCCAGGATTATTCTTTAAATTTATTAAAAAAAAAAAAAATGTGTTAATACCGCTTATTACTTTTTAATAACATCAATATTTTCCACTTTTACACTACATTCTTGTAGAACAATTTCCGTGGGTACATACCTTATTACACGTAAATTATTCTCTCGGGTTTAATTTTTAATATAAAACCTTTGAAAGCTGTATAATCTCGTCAGTTTTTTTCGCAAAAGCCATTACACCTCAATCGAAAACCTTTATAGCAATTTTCCTTCATAGTATGAACGTAATTTTAATAAATTTTGCAAACGCCGCGGCGGCAGCGTAAAGCTAAATAACGGTCCTTTTTTTACTTTATGCAAAGCCACCATAAAATAAAAATGCCGCAATCACCAATTTTAATTTCGGTTGATAGAGGTTTTTATAAACCTTATTTAATTTAGATTTTTTTTAAAGTGTGTCGTTAAACCACAAGTAATGCTTTATAAATAAATAAAAGACAATTTTATGTTATTTGCCATTTAAGGTAGTTCACTCGTAAACGGCTTTTTTTAAGAATTAAATAAAATTAAAATATAGGGTTAATAAATGTGTCTTTTATCTAATTGAAAAAAAAACATTTTTTTATCATTTGTGAAACGAGATATTAACAGCCACATTGTGCATAAATAAGATTGTCGATATCTGTCATGTGTGAAAGCCAAGCAATCATTTCGAAATATCTCGAAAACGGTTCTTATATATTTTTTAAAAACGAATGCAATATAAATCATAGTATTAGAAAATTAAAAAAAAAACTGATTTTTTTTAGCGTTTTGTTAAAAAGATATTGATTTTTTTAAGTTTACTAGGGCTGTTTGTTATTAAAAATTGGTGTTCACTATTTTATTCTTTTTTTACGTAACTGCCTTTATGAAAAGTGTATTTTGGAATTAGTGGGTCAAAAAAGTGTAAAGTATTACTGAACAACGAACAGATTTCATGTGTTATGTGTACAGTCTCCTACAAAAATAATATTTTTTAACATTGAGATAAAATATAATGATTTGTATTATTACTAATCCCCGTCCATTCAACAATCAATTTATATTAGAGAGAGATGGAAAAGTACGGCACGGATGGCATGGAAGAGACGAAGATAAAAGATGTTTATACCAATCTTGCTTTGATTTGTGTACGGGCCGGGCTTTAGTTACTATAAGGCGATAATTTTGTCTACCATTGTCGCGAGTAAACTACCTTAATACCAAAGTTAATTAAAAAAAAAATTGCGAAATTAGTCTACACTTATGTCTTATTTGTACTTTCAACTCCTCATTTTTTTTTTTATCTTGGGACAGTCCACGAAGGCTGATGCCTAAGTACTAACGTACCGTGGGTGTCTTCAGTGTGGTGAGAGGGAGTTTGTTCACACGGGACTTAAATTTTTGGAGATTGGGAGGAGAAGAAAAAACTTCTGCGGGCAGCAGGTTCCATAGTCTTGACACTCTAGGAATAAAGGAACGAAGAAAGCGGGAAGTTCGGGGCCCCTCTAACTGAACTGTAAAAGGATGCATAAAAGTTGCACTACGTGTTGCTCTGTTGGGAGCTGCCAGAGAAGGAATTATACTGGCCAATTCCTCTGAGCAGAAGCCGTGAAAATACCTATAGAAGAGCGGCAGATCCCTACAGCTCGACGATGGACAAGAAGAGGAAGCCTTTCTGTGAGCGTTGGATCATTAATAAGACAAACGGCTCTTTTTGAATGGAGTCAGAATGCTAAGTGTTTAGGGGACGCCATTCCCAGACATGAGAACAATATTCTAAAGAGGGTCTGATTTGGGATACATACAGAGTGTACAGATTGGAAGAAGAGAAATATTTTCTGGCTCGGAAGAGGAATCCAATCTTTTTGAAGCTGCCGAAGCTATGGATGAAATGTGTTTGTGCCAGTTGAGGTTATTCTCAAAAGTAACGCCGACCAGATTAAACAACTCTTTGTTCTGCAGAACTTGGCCGCTCATATGTAAGGGATGAGCATTCGCAGACTTTTTCGCGACAGCGAACATGACTGTGTTTTTGAGGCATTAAACTGAACACGATTTTTGGCGCCCCAATCCAAGATAAGTTTGAGCTTGTGAAAGAGATATCTGCATTGCCTGCGCTTGTTTTCAAAATCAGAATTACACGGTGGCTTAAGAAATTGAATACTAGAGTGGAGGGTACTATCGTCAGCAAAACTATGAATGGGATTGATTGTGGAAGAGAGAAGATCGTTAATGTGTAGAAGAAACAGCGTGGGTGCCAGCACTGAGCCCTGGGGCACCCCAGCATTAGTTTGGTAGAGGCTGGAGGAATGACCATCTACACTAACTGATATACGTCGATTAGAAAGGAAACTGGAAAGCCAAGAGCAAAGCTTAGGTGGAAGACCGTAAGAAGGAAGTTTGTTAAGAAGCCCATCATGCCAGACCTGATCAAAAGCTTTGAATATGTCAAGAGCAACGATCTGGGATTCACCAAGAAACTCAAGGGACTTGTTCCAGTTGTGTGAGACAAAGGAAAGAAGATCAGCTGTGGATCTACTGTGACGGATTCCATATTGTCTATCATGTAAGATCTTATGTTTTTCCAGATACTTTAAGATTTGGGAATTAATGAATTTTTCCATTACTTTGCAAACAACTGA
This sequence comes from Listronotus oregonensis, assembly GCA_019359885.1. Lineage (NCBI taxonomy): Eukaryota > Metazoa > Arthropoda > Insecta > Coleoptera > Curculionidae > Listronotus > Listronotus oregonensis. The sequence goes on from JAHBCN010003868.1 coordinate 38,777, forward strand.
AAGAAGAGATATAGGTCTATAGTTAAAGGAAGACTTTTGGATCCTTTTTGGGGACAGGTTGCACACGTGCAGCTTTCCAACTCTCCGGGAAAATGCCCGTGTCGTAAGAGTTCGAAAGAGGTAGTTAAGATGGGTGCAAGCTCGGGAGCACATTTTTTAAGACATTTGCTGGTATGCCATCCAGCCCAGACGATTTTTTAGTATTAGAAGAAAGAATACGCTTAATCTGTTTGACTTTAAAAATTATATCGGACATTTTATGAGAAACAGGGACAACTGTTGGAAGAGGAAGATTAATAGGAGGATCAAGCGTAGAATTGGCAGCAAATTGTTTGGCAAATAGTTCGGCTTTTCCTTTGGAGGTGAGACAATTCATCTTCAGAGATTAGTGGAAACAGCAAAAGTTCTGACTAAATTTTTGGCAAAGGACCAAAGCTTTACTGCCATTTGAGCAAGAGAGAACTTTATCTTTTATTCGATTGTTAAAACGGTCTTTTGCTTCTGAGATGTTCTGATTATACTAGATTTCTTGCTTCGATGCTAGCCTGTCGATTTTCGGGACTGGGGTTTTGAAGAAACTTTTTGTGGGCTTGAAGTTTTAAAAGTCTGGCTTTGTCACAGGATTTAGAAAACCACGGTTTGTGATTTGAAGTTATGGGGTTCTTTTTAGTGTGGGGAATATTATTAGGTCTCAATGCCTAGTTGAATTATTTCGGTAATTTGTTTACATATTTCTGAAGATCGTGAGTAGAAAAGCAGGTAGGATTCCAAGGGTAGCTGGCAAAGAAATCTCTTAGACCATCCCAGTCGGCCGAATTGTAGTGCCAGACGGTTCGTGGCGGCACGCTTTCAGTTGCCTCAAAATGAGTGGAGTATGATATATAATTAGTTCAGGAAATGAGGCATTTTGGCTCTGGAATTTTTTGTCCTGCATGGATTTTCCTGAATTTTTTACTGAAGGTAGGGAATAGTCCAAGGATGAAAGTTTATATCATGCCGAGGTGTGTAAAATCCTGGGGGTGGTTGCCACCCCACCTTGGGGGTGAAATTTTTTATTATTTTAACTACAGAGATCGATAAAATAATTGCAAGTAAAAAATGTTCAATACATTTTTTTTGTACCCTACTTTTTTTTACGAAAAGATCATTAAAAACAACCCCCTAATTCCCCTCTTCATTAAAATTGATCTGTACTCTTCTGCGATTATTTTTATATATGTTTTATTAATACATCCTAAATTAAAATGCTTTATATTGGAAAATTTGGAGCTTAAAGTGAAAAACGATTTTCCACAATTTCGAAAAATAGCCATTTTCTTCAAAATTACTGCAACAATACTGGAGATACGAAAAAAATGCTGGAGTACCGAATTGTAGCTTTTTTGATAACAATGACTTTTCATAGCATAGATTTTTCTGTACAGTAAATATTTGGCCTGATATGGCCCTTTAAAGCCTCTATTTACGAGCGAGCACCACCTTATTCTAGCCCTTTAACCTCATCCCATTTTAAAACTAGGGATTTAAAAGGATTTAATTTACATAGCCTTGTAGCTCTTAAAAAACCCTTTAAAATAATTTTTAAAAAACTTTCTATTATTAAAACTAAAGGTGCTATGTTTAAAAAACCAATCTTTTTTTCGAAAAATTTGAATAGCCTACTTTGGAGCATAATATTCTATACAACCGGTATACTTTATACTTTAAGAGGTATAATTTTTGTGTGTAATTCTACTTTTTTGTCCAATTTATATCTATTACATTGGTTTATAAGAATTGCTAAGTTGTAACGGGTGGTTTTTATGGATTGAAAATTTGCAAAAGAATGAAAATGGTAATATTTCAGGCAGTAATATTTTTAATTAATAAATCTGTCAATCTATTAATTTTTTTGGCATAATTCTTTTTTTTCAATTAGGCTATAATAAATGTTGATTTATAGGGACCAAAAAGTTGCAAAATGAAATTAGTACATATTTTAAGCAACAGCATTCTAAAACAAAATCACTATGATAAATAAATCATTTTTTTAGGGTAAATTTTGTTTTTACTTTAAGCTCTAAAGAGGGTTGATTTTTAAGGGTTAAAATATTTTAAAATTGTATTCCAAAGCATAAAACAATCATTAATTACTAATCCAAAACCAACTTTTCCCCATCTTAAGGTTTAAAATGTTATTCTATAAGTTTTGACAAGGATAGTTTTCACCTTTAAAAAACAAACAGCGCACATCACCATAAAATAGAATTTAAAGTAGAGAGTTAGAAGCGCCTAATTCCAAATTCTTATGTAAATCGATAAAAGACAAAAAAATTGCCAGGTTTTACCATTTTTTAGCTTTATTTCCGTGACTATAATTATATTATTATGTATCATCAAATAGTTTTAATTTGTCAAAAACAATTTTTTTATAAATTTCATGAGGGGTGGTTATTTAAAGGTTAAGTTATGGTAGTTAAATATTTATTATACCGTAAACTAATAAAAAAAAATTTTCTACAATAAAAGCGTTATTAAATATTTTTAAAATGTAAAAAACATTTTTTTTGTAATTTTGTTATTAAGGGTGATTTTTAAGGATTGAAACGTTTCAAATATAATGTAAGATATAACTCACAACATAAAAATATATTCATTTCACATATTTAGCTATGATTTTAATTTACATTAGGCCTATTTCTATGGTTTTTAATTTTTTTAGCTTAATGGGTGGTTTTTACCCCTAAAAAAGCACACCTTAAGCATATAAAAAATTTGATCCAGAGGGTGAAAGCAAGTAAATTAAAAATTTTCATAAAAATTGAAACTGTACAAAAAAATCCGGAGATCAAACACCTTTTTTGTTTCCTTCCACTGTACTATATAGACTTTGCTGTTTAAGTACCCCCATAAAATAATCCATGGAATTGACGTCTAAAAATCTGAGTGGCCACCCTATGAGCCACCTTCTACCAATTCACCTGCTTGGAAATACTGTGGCTAAATAATTACAAAGAGCTTTTACAAAATGAAAAGAGTAATCATCTTGTTAAAATCATATGTTTCTGTACTGTACAGGGTGTCCCAAATTTGAGACTCATTATTGGGATCTCAAAAACTTAAGGAGATACGGGCTCGGTTAAATGAGGGGGGGGGCAAAGTCGCGCGATTTGATGCTGATGAAAAAGCCACCTTAGTTTAAATATTTTAAATACTTTCAAAGATTTTTAAAAAAAGCGTATATCCGCGATTTCATTTTTATTTTTTTATAAGTCTATTTGAAAAGATATACATTACATTCTCATTGTTAATTTTCTGATCTACAGGACAGTGTTTTTAGATGTACACACCGACGTTTCGTCATTGATCTGTCATCATCAACTTTGTTGTTTTAAATACGTTCCTGGATTTTTAATTATGGATTTTAGGAGCTTTTTAACTTTCAAAAAATATTTTAGAATTAAAAAAATAAATTATATAAAAAATAATTAAAAATTAAGAAGTTTTTAAATAGTTTGTTTAGTAAAAGTAAATCATAAGGGGTGAAACTGTGATAAATTATAGCAAAGTGCAAATCGTATTACTGTAAATTAAGGCAATTTTAATTTTCTTACATACCTCAGGATTAGTTATTTTATTAATAATAATTATTAGTTTTTTAAACTTAAACCTAATATTAAAAATTTAAAAAGCAATAAAATACTTCATCTTATAATTTATTTAGGTGCTCTTAATATACCATCTTAAAACCATAAAAGCTACAATGTAAAGCTTTTACGGTGAAATCTCGTCAATTTTCTTCCGTTTACCGAACCTAATTTTAATAAAACTTGCAGTCGCTATTTACAGAATAAAGGAAAATAATGGCTTGCAAATTGATTTGAACAAAGTCAGGGTAGAAATAAAAATGTAGTAGTAGCCAACTTAAGTTCTATGTTTTCTTGACGGTGTTAATGTTATGGTTTTAATAACTGTTATAGTCTAGACGGGATATATTTTGGAATAGACATTTTGAGAGGGCAGATAGATTTTGAGCAAATGTATCCGGGATGACTTGAAGAACAAGATTGCTGATTGGCGGAGGAGCGAAAAATTGGAATGTAAAATCTTCCTAAAAAGATCAGCATTCTTTGTAATATTTGTGTCTATAACTCGACAAATTAGAAGTTTTGTAATTAAATTTTACCTAAGATGGGATTGGTCATAATTGTTAAAAATGATTGTTTTGTTATTTAGCAATACATAACAAAAAATAAAGAAAATCAAATCGTGTTCCTTTAGGCCTGTATACCTTAAGTATTCCATTGTAGCATGACTGAAACACTTTTTCATCGGTGAACATTATATTTTTCCAGTTCCAAGTAAAATTGTAGAGCAAATCCAATGCGTTGTTCTTTATTTGCATCTGTTAAAAACGGTTTTAAGGCCGGGTGGCAGCGCCATTCGGATATTTGTCTTATTCTTCGCCGTGCCATTCTAACCGATGCTAGGAAATTGCTTTCCGTTTTTGCTGTAACTACAGTTCTTGATTCGATAGATTGGGGCGACCACTTTTAGCTCTTCTCTCAAAGGGGTGTTTCCTGCCATTTTTTTTTAATGAATAGTACTCTTTGGGATGTTAAGCTCTTCCGCCACATCCCTTTCTGGCCAACCTCTCTGCCCTATATAAATTGCGTTACAACCAGAACAACCTAACTCATAAACACCTGATTTATCACATAATTTGGTTTCTTTTATTATTTAAAAATATTTCCCAGATTATTTTTATTAGTTTCTATAATGTTGACGTCCATTTTTTGTAATTGGTTAGCTACTTTTGTGCTTAATCCTTTCCCCGATTTAGGGAAAAACCATTTGGGGTTTGGGTAGTGTTTTTGATATCATTATAGAAAAATTTTAAAAATTGTTTTTGTCTCTTTTATGTATGAGTTTATCTATTATTTGTGGTTTTTATAGCCATTATTGATAGCTATTGTTTTTATAATAGAGAGTTCCTTATTGTAATTTATTTAAATTTAAAGGGATATTTAAAAGTCTGGGGGTTAAATATGAAATACTGACATTTTTATTTTCCATGTTTGGGTTAGAGTCTGCAGGTAAAAATTGTATCGGTGTATGTTGGTTTTCTATAAATACTATATTCTAGTGTGTTACCATTAATTTTTATATTTAAAACCAAAAAAATTTAAATGTTTTATTTATTTCTGTTTCATGTGTAAATTGAATATTTTATTGATTGAATTTAAAAGTTCTAAAAAGTTGTTTAATAATCTATCAGTGCCTGTCCAAATACAAAAAATGTCGTCAACATAACGAACCCAAAAATGTACATATTTTAGTTGGGTTGTCATTAGTGAGAAAAGGATACTTTCGAAATTTGACATAAATATTTCTGCCAAAAAGAGGACTCATTAGGAAGTTTGGCGTTTTTTGGGAATTTTTTTTAAATTTTTTCTTTTTGTTTTTTCAATTAAAATTCAAATAAAAGGTTTTAATTAAAAAATTAACCTCCTCAGGTTTAAAATTTATGATATTAGGCAGATCTAGATTAATTTGTTTAAAAAGTTTATAGGTTGGTGCGTTAACATAACTCACCACAGGTCTCATAGGGAAAACCCCTTTTTGTGTAATTTTGGCATCCATAAAGTATCGGAGCCGTTGGGTTCATTATTGTTAGAAATTTTGAAGAATCTGGGAAAATGTTTGCAAACTCTGAATAGCATCTTTGACTGCCTTTTGAAATTTATTTGTGGGATCTATTTTTAATTCCTTAAATTCGCCTGGGGAAATTAAGAGAGACATTTTTGTATAATATGTTTCTTTTCCTAGAATTGTGATCGTATTGCCTTTATCTGCTTTACACAAAATTAAATTGTTTGATTCTAACTTATCTTTAATTTGTTTTACGATTTTAAGTTCATTTTTATTACTTTCTTTAACATTATGACTTTGAAATAAAGGGTCGTAAATTTATCAAAAACAGAATTTAGCGTTAATGAAACACAGTTATTAGAAAAAGGCTTAAAATACTGCCCAAATATTACAAACTCAAAAGATATTGATTTGTTAGCAGTAAACTCTGAATACATCTTAAATGTCTTAAACAAAACGGAACAAGAAAGATATAATTTAGCCAATTTATTTCAAAGTCATAATGTTAAAGAAAGTAATAAAAATGAACTTAAAATCGTAAAACAAACTAAAGATAAGTTAGAATCAAACAATTTAATTTTGTGTAAAGCAGATAAAGGCAATACGATCACAATTTAAAAAAAAAGAAACATATTATAAAAATGTCCTTTAATTTCCCAGGCGAATTTAAGGAATTAAAAATAGATCCCACAAATAAATTTCAAAAGGCAGTCAAAGATGCTATTCAGAGTTATGCAAAACATTTTCCCAGATTTTTCCCATAAAATTTCTAACAATAATGAACCCAACGGCCCCGATACTTTATGGAATCCCAAAAATTACACAAAGAGGGTTTCCTATGAGACCTGTGGTGAGTTATGTTAACGCACCAGCCTATAAACTTTGTAAACAAATTAATCTAGATCTCCTAATATCATAAATTTTAAACCTGAGAGGTCAATAAATAACTCATTTGAATTAATTGAAAAACAAAAGATTTAATAATTCCCGCTAACGCCAAACTGATCTCCTTTGACATTAAAAGCTTATTTTCTTCTATTCCGATTCCTGACCTTTAAAAAAATTTTAAAGAACATGGTAGATAAAAGTACTTTAAATCCAATTCATAAAAGTCCCTTATTACAAATATTAAACACAATAATAGATCAAAACTATTTTAAATTTAACAATAAGATCTACCAACAAACAAACGGACCATGGGGAAATCCCCTGAGTCCTCTTGGGGAGAAATATTTATGTCAAATTTCGAAAGATCCTTTCTCAAATGACAACCTAACTAAATATGTACATTTTTGCCCCTTTTGTTGACGACATTTTTTGTATTTGGACAGGCACTGATAGATTATTAAAAAAACTTTTTAGAACTTTTAAATTCAATCAATAAAAATATTCAATTTTTAAAATGAAACAGAAATAAATAAAACACTTAATTTTTTAGATTTAACTATAAAATTAATGGTAACACACTAGAATATAGTATTTATAGAAAACCAACATACACCGATACAATTATACCCGCAGACTCTAACCAATCATGGAAAATAAAAATGTCAGTATTTCATAGCTTAACCCACAGACTTTTAAATATCCCTTTTTGTGAAATAAATTACAATAAGGAACTCTATTATAAAAACAATAGCTATCAATAATGGCTATAAACCACAAATAATAGATAAACTCATACATAAAAGAGACAAAAACAATTTTTAAAATTTTTTTATAATGATATCAAAAAAACTACCAACCGCAAAAGGTTTTCCCAAAAAACGTGTGAAAGGATTAGCACAAAAGTAGCCAACCAATTACAAAAATGGACGTCAACATTATAGAAACTAATAAAAATAATCTGGGAAATATTTTAGTAAATAATAAAGAGAAACGCAAATTATGTGATAAATCAGGTGTTTATGAGTTAGGTTGTTCTGATTGTAACGCAATTTATATAGGGCAGACAGGACGTTGTTTAAAACATAGACTTAAAGAGCATAAAACTTCAATTTTTTTCAACCAACCTAAAACCGGCTTCGCAGAACATTGTATAAACTTAAATCACCATTTTAATGAAAATAATTGTAAGTTACTACATAATGGCACAAAAACAAAACTCGGGTTATTTAGAAATTTTAGAAATTAAAAAGCTGTACATAAAAATAAAAACATTACTAATACTCAGACAGACTATGGAAAAACTCCACTTCTTAGATAAAAGCAATTAAATTAAATTCAAATTTAGGCCATTAGAAGGATCTTTAAACAACGTACCTACCTGAACCCTTAAAATTATAATAGGGCACTGTCATAATTTTAGTTTACGATTGTAAAACTCTTTGATAATGACCGCAAGGTCGAAACACATATGTCAGAGATATTCTGAATATACAGTGAAATATAATACTTGGTGTTTTCTTCAATTTATATTAATTAATAATTAATAGTTTTTGATCCAAAGTTAAGGTCGGCATTTTAAAAAAATATTTTAGACACTGACAACGGACACCTGTTTTTTTATTAGGTTTTTCAACATTCAGCAGAAGGTGGCATAAGCTTAATTTACGAAAGGAAAAAAATTGCACAAGATTTAATGGACGTTACTGTACACAAGTAATAATTTTGTTATTTGTTTGGGCAAAAGTCCCAAGTTTTAATGGTGGGCTATATTCTATGATCAAAAGTACGATACAAATAAATGAAAGCTCGGATATTTTACAATATAAAAGGTAATAGCTACTTGAAACGCCAAAAGACAAATATAAACCTAAAAAATTTAAAGTTTAGACAATGGAAAACGTCATAACGTTTTTAAATGAAGCTCCAGACAACACGTTTTTTTAATTTAACAGATCCATTTGGGCTAAATGGTGCATATCGGCGTACAAAATTATGCAGTTTAACAATTAAAGAGGTAGAAGAATCGTTACGCGATACCAAAACAATTCAAAAACGTGTTTCTACCTTTGGGCTTAGACAGCAAAAGGTATGAAATCACAAGTACTTATTTTTAAGAACCAAAACTGTAAAGTTCTAATTAATTTTTAGTGTTTTATATTTTTTATGGAATATAAATAGTACAGCCAGTTGGTATTTATACTTTTG
>JAHBCN010003868.1:52500-55000 GCA_019359885.1 Listronotus oregonensis
TTTCCCTTTTCAAAATTGCTTATGCCACCTTCTGCTGAATGTTGAAAACCTAATAAAAACAGGTGTCCGTTGTCAGTGTCTAAAATATTTTTTTAAAATGCCGACCTTAACTTTGGATCAAAACTAATTATTAATTAATATAAATTGAAGAAAACACCAAGTATTATATTTCACTGTATATTCAGAATATCTCTGACATATGTGTTCTGACCTTTGCGGTCATTATCAAAGAGTTTTACAAGTAAACTAAACTAAAAATTATGACAGTGCCCTATTTAAATAATTTTGTGGTTCAGGTAGGTACGTTGTTTAAAGATCCTTCTAATGGCCTAAATTTGAATTTAATTTAATTGCTTTATCTAAGAGTGGGTTTTTTCCATAGTCTGTCTGAGTATTAGTAATGTTTTATTTTTATGTACAGCTTTTTAATTTCTAAAATTTCTAAATAATCGAGTTTTTTGTTTTTTGTGCCATTATGTAGTAACTTACAATTATTTTCATTAAAATGGTGATTTAAGTTTATACAACAGTTCTGCGAAGCCGGTTTAGGTTGGTTGAATAAAATTGAAGTTTTATGCTCTTAAGTCTATGTTTTAAACAACGTCCTGTCTGCCCTATATAAATTGCGTTAAATCAGAACAACCTAACTCATAAACACCTGATTTACATCACATAATTTGCGTTTCTCTTATTATTTACTAAAAATATTTCCCCAGATTATTTTTATTAGTTTCTATAATGTTGACGTCCATTTTTTGTAATTGGTTGCTACTTTTGTGCTTTAACTTTCACAATGATTTTATGAAACCATTTGCGGTTGTAGTGTTTTTGATATCATTATAGAAAAATTTTAAAAATTGTTTTTGTCTCTTTTATGTATGAGTTTATCTATTATTTGTGGTTTATAGCCATTATTGATAGCTATTGTTTTTATAATAGAGAGTTCCTTATTGTAATTTATTTCAATTTAAAGGGATATTTAAAAGTCTGTGGGTTAAGCTATGAAATACTGACATTTTTATTTTCCATGATTGGTTAGAGTCTGCAGGTATAATTGTATCGGTGTATGTTGGTTTTCTATAAATACTATATTCTAGTAAAGTTACCATTAATTTTAGAGTTAAATCTAAAAAATTAACCACAGGTCTCATAGGGAAACCCTCTTGTGTAATTTTGGCATACCATAAAGTATCGGAGCCGTTGGGTTCATTATTGTTAGAAATTTTGAATGGTAATATCAGGTTTCATTCTTTTTTAAATGAAACACCCTGTATATGAATATATATATATATATATATATATATATATATATATATATATATATATATATATATATATATATATATATATATATATATATATATATATATATATATATATATATATATATATATATATATATATATATATATATATATATATATATATATATATATATATATATATATATATATAAAAAGAGAGGAAGGTAGTCGGGACTGACTAGTTAAAGAAAAAAATCTGAAACCAGAGTAGTGGAAATGCAGTCAATTGAAAGGCCACTTTTAAGTAATTAACTTTATTGAAAAGTCGAGCTTTCGGAAAACTTTTTCCCATCATCAGGACAATCTAAAAATAAAAGAAAATGATTCTGTTAGTGAAACCAACAAATTCTCCCTTTTACAAAGCTCTTACTATATGTGAGTTAAAAACATGAAACAGGTTTAATAGCAATGGTAGTAAATATTCAATAAAGAGTTAATTACTTAAAGTGGCCTTTCAATTGATCGTACTCCACCACCTATTCTCAGATCTTTTCTCTACATATATATATATATATATATATATATATATATATATATACTACATACATATATATATATATATATACATATATATATATTACTACATATATATATACATATATTATTATTATATATATACATATACATATATATATATATATATATATATATATATTATTATTATTACATATTATTATTATTACATACAGATATATATATATATATATATATATATATATACGTATATATATATATACATATATATATACATATTACATATTAATATTATATATATAACAAAATAACCCAGCTCTTTAACGATAAAGCCAAAGTAGACATCCCGATTCTCCGTTACCTCAACTCTCCTGTAGAGATGCAGTTTGCCTGCACAGGGACTTTTCACACAGCGCGCACAGCCAACAACAGAAAACAAGGGTCTATTTCTTTAAAAGAAACATAGATCACTCTGTTTTCGGCGAGATATTAAAATCTCACTCTGATGTCGTGTTAAAATCACATTTGAAGCAAATCGACACGTACTTAGCCGGAGGCAGACGATGAAAATAGAAAAAGGCATTGTCGTGGCATGTACAAATAAACCTGGTTTTAACGACAGTTAGACATCCGATTTCTCTGTTAGCCTCGTGACTAGACAGTGGTGCTTGCTCGTGCCTAATAGACTGGGGCCGTAGTGAGCACAGTTAACAACAGAAGGG
>JAHBCN010003868.1:60000-70036 GCA_019359885.1 Listronotus oregonensis
ATTATACCCCTCTCGCATTCAACCGTATGAACGATATTTTCTGAGACTTTATCGGAAATTTAGGACAACGAAAATGTTTTTGCTAAAACAAGGCCAAAAAAGAATTCACAATAAGCGAGGCCACGGAAATTGCAGTTATTGGAATTTTTGAAGCTTATCGTGAGAATTCAATACCAGATATTCTAAGGACTCTAATTTCAGTTATGGTACTGTTCAAAGGATTTTAAAAAAGTACAAATTTATTCCGTATAAGTACCGACCCGTTCAAACGTTTTTTGGGGAAGGGATCCAGAGAGAACACTTGTTTTTTGCCATTGGTATCTTAACTTCTGTCGCCAAAATATAAATAACTTTCGCTACATTTTATGGACAGATGAATCAAATTTCTCAAATTCTGGAATGGTTAATAGAAAAACCACCATTATTGGTCAAGAGAAAATCTTTTGTTAGTACATCCAAGAGGTCCACATGTCCTTTTCCCAGTTTCAACGTTTGGTGCGGTATAATTGGTTCATAAATTGTTGGTCCGTTCTTTTATGAGGGCACCCTAACTGGTGAAAGATATGTGGAATTTATGACAGAAATTCGGGAATAATTTCTTAGACGAATTGGAACTTATAAGTAGACATCATCTGCATTTTCAGAAAAATGGCGCACCTGCCCACAATTCCAAAGGTATTATCATTTTCTAAGTACTACTTTTAATGATCAGTGGATGGGAAAAAATGGCCCAATCCAGTGGCCTCCCAGATCACCGGATCTAACCCCACTTGATTCCTTCTTGTGAGGTTATTTTAAAGAACCAAATTTACAAGCGAAGGTACGATAACGTCGACGCTTTAAAGACTGCTGTTAGGAAAAGAAAACCCCGGATAGATGGTAGAACCATATTTAAGACAGTTTGAGAAGTTGAAAAACATGCCCAAAAAATGTTTTGAAGAACAAGGTGGTGTTTTCGAGCACCTTTTTTTAAAAAAATTTGTTATTTTATTTTGAAAGATTATGACTTGATGTTGAAAATAAAGTTTGTCGATACAATTTAATTGTTTTAGTTTGGGGGGCCATAACTTCAACAATTTGAAACCCTTAGGAGAAAAAAGTCATTATAAACTATTTTGTTTAAAATTTGATGTTTTAACAGAAAAAATATAATATACAGGGGTTTCCATTAAAAATGTTATTTTTCTGAAAAATCAGAATAACGATTCTTAATTGTTTTTTTATTTCTCATTTTTACCAGCGTTAAAAATGCTACTAGTTTTAATTTAAACAACTTTTTTATTTTCACTAATAACAAAGTTACTAATAGTGGATACTTAATTTGGGTTTAAACCCTTATATATATATATATATATATATATATATATATATATAATATATAATATTATTATATATAATATAATATATAATAATATATATATATAATATATTATATTATTATTATTAATATTAATATTATATTATTATTATTATTAATATAAATTACATATTATTATTATTATTATATATATATATTATTAATATATTATATATATATATATATATATATATATATATATATATATATATTCTTTCGGAAATTTTTTTTTTCCATCTTCAGGGATAATCTTGTGAGGTTGTACAGTAATGATAAACAGGGTGTTTCATTAAGAAAAACAAACTTGGTATTTTTAAACACATTTTCAATGTTTTTTTGTTTTATCTGATGACACATTCTGACGGTCCTGTAACGTGTCAACTTTTATAATTTAAAGTTTTCTCTTACTTCTAAATTAAAAGCTCTGGTGGTGCTCCAAAATATAAACCCTGTACAAAATATGACAAAAAAATATTATATTATAATTTTGGGTTATTTGTTTTAAAGTTAATTCATTTTTTTTTTTAATTAACATGCAGAAATATTTTTTTTTAGAAATAGTAAGTAAAAAGTTTCCTATATGGATCGATAATTATGCCAGTCACAATGTAACATTTTTTAACAATAAAACCTCATTAAGTCTTGACCTTTTTTTGTTATATATCTCGTAAAGTAGCAGCAACCTAATGTAGTAGCTAAAAGAAAAAAAGTTACACCATTTTTAAAATATCGCCGTAATATATTTTACTTTTTCCTCCCCAAGTTGCTGCCGGGCATTTTCCAGAAAAAAATAAAGAGTTTTTGCTGCGAACATTAAAAGAAAAATAAAAATTTATAGGTATTTTTACACGACACAAAAAATTTCTTTCACAAAGAAGGGTCAAAGGTAACGTTTCAGCTTGTTCCAATAAATTATTTCTTTTGTCGTTGACATAAATGGCAAAAGATTGCTTTTTTTTTTTTTATTAATTATTTTTAAAACATCACTGGAAACGGAGGTTATAAAAAAATTATTTACAGCAATGCCTGGTTTTCTTCAAATGCAGTAATTTGGAAACTTTTGATAAATTATGCTAACGGCCGAGTGATGATCGCGTTGTTAAATTCTACGGACTTAGCAATTTTGGTTACAACGGTTTAGAATGTTTAACAAAACGTCATTGTCAGTGTTATTTAATAATTTTAGTAGACAACCTGTCAAAATCTGACGTTTTGTTAAACATTCTAAACCGTTGTTAACTTTTAACAATTGCTAAGTCCATTGCTAAATTTAACAACGCGATCATTACTCGGCCGTAAGTGTTTTTATTTAAAACTTATGTTTTTTTACGACCACCTATCCCCAATTTTGTGATAAAAAAGGGCAAGATAGAAAAAATAAGATTTATTTAATTATCATGTTTAATAATCGATATCTCAAAAATAAAAAGTTGTCAAAAAAATGCACTTCAGATTTGTAGTCAGCGTCCGCGTTTGCAAAAAATTATCAAAATCAGCGAATGGCAAGAAAAGTAAAACAAAAAAAACGTGTATTACCATGGGCTTAGACTGCAATGGGTATGAAATTTACCACAAGTACCTATTATTAGGACCCAAAACAATAAGCCATAATCGATTTTTCCTGTATTATCGTTATGGAAGAAGTACAGTACAGCCAGTTGGCATTATTACTTTCGCACAAATTTTACGAAAAATTGCGGAACATTTAAAACTTCCTAATGCTTTACAGTTAAGTTACACCAGTCATTGTTTGAGAAGAACATTTACCACTTTCGTTACGGACAGTGGCGCTGATATTCAGGTTCTCAAACGGCATGGGGAATGGCAATCCACAAGGGTAGCTGAAGGATACGTGAAGGAAAGCATTGGTAATAAAAAAAGGATATTTAAGAATGTCCAACTGGGACTAACCCAATAGGATTTTATAGTTGTAACTGTACTTGAAATTTCAAACAAGTTTTTCTCAAAACTATGTTTTTTAAACTTTTCTTTCTATATCTCGAAAACGGCTTGGATGACTTACATTAAATTTATAGGGTCGACTCGGCACATAGGGGCGCACAAAATGGTCTCTTATTAAATTTAAAATATTTTTTTAACATTATATATAATTTTTGGAAATTTAAATAATTATTTATTACAAGAATAACTTTGTATAACAAAAATCAAACAATAGTCCTTTTATCATTACAATAACCCGAAAAGACGAGTATTTCTCACATAGCCTTCTTGTAAACGAGTCGATTGCTCCATAAATTATTATCCTGTCAACGACACCGAACCCCGCTGAATCATTCGGGCAGAATTTTCATGAAAAGCGTAGCTCTCTGATGAGTTTCGCTGCCGGAATATATAATTTATATCACACTTAGCAAACATTTTGTTTTGAATCATTAACTTTCTTTTCTGTTGGGTTTTAAATACACATTTAAGCACTGAAAATGCGTATGTACCCCTTAATTACATTACATGTTCGTTTATGAACATTATTACAACAACAAGTGTGAAAGATTAAAACAATGGGGTCGTAGACCGAGTCGCTCTAACTACACGAGTGTTGTAGTCATGTTTAAACCAACGTGTGATGTACAACGTTTTATCTACAACCGAAAAATAGGAAAACGCTGTTTACATTTTCGTTTACTAGTTACCTACCTTTAATACCTTTAAGGGGTTACATGGGTTTAATTAGTGAAAAATGGCTATTTTCAACAGATTTTTTCCATATAAAAATAAAATAAAATTTTGTATTAAAAGTTTTGACAAAGAATTTTTAAAATTTTCGTAGAAAAATATTTAAAACTCCGCCATTTGATGTCATTTCCGGTGACCCTTCGGAAAAAAGATGCGTCTGCGTTAACAGCAGAACTCATGACAGGATCATATAAAGTAAAAAAATACATATTTTAGTTAAGACCATAAGCTAGAACTTGGACGAAGATAAATGAAAAAAGTTAAAATTGGATTTTCAATAAACCTTTTTACAAAAAATGCAAATTTCAATCAAATTTGCTCTACTATTTTTTTTAAAGTTGTAATTGAAAAAAAGTAAATCCCTAGTCCAAGTTCTTGTTAACTATATCTCGAAGATCTATGTAAAATTTTATCAAAATCGGTTAAGTAGTTCTAGAGAAATCCTGACAACCGGCTTTGAAAACACAGTTTCGAGAAAAACGCGTTTAAAGTTTTGAGTGACAATAAAAGTGGAAAAATTCTACGAGTTCTAGAAACTTTCGGCATTTTTAAGGAAACTTTACAACAAACACTTATAACCTCAAGTAAACCTCGTGATTCAACAACCAATCACCAACTGAAGTACAATAGATGGCAGTAGCGTAGCTATGTGACCAAGGCTCCTGGGACAAATAGGTAACTAGGGCCCTTCCTATACCAGATAAAATATAAAAACTTTAAAGACCAAAAAAACTACTTTGCAACAGGGATACCGTAAATATTTAGATTATGTAACACTTAAACTAAACCCTAACGTAATCTAAAAATATTTGCACATAGTTTGCCTTACTGGCGAAGCTAGGGTTTTTAAACTTTTTTATCTAAGATTTAAGACATGGGAACCACACCAAATTTATACTATTGGCCCTAAGGAAAACACATTGGTAAAGAAAATTTTCATTTTGGGATTTGCGAAAAAAAGTTGATTTTTTTTGCCGCTCCCTCCCCCAGAGATAATCTAAGTTTCAAAAGTATATCCTCAATTTATATTTTTTTTTCGTAAATTTTATCAAATTTTATCGACAATTCCCAATTTTCGCAAAATTATATATGGTTTTTTAAAAACCATAGCCAGTAAATTTTTTTCACCCAACATTTTCTTATGTCTATATTTCAGATGCCTCTAACTTCAAGAAATATGCAGATATTTTTGTCTAATTTGGATGTCAACGATAAAATTTAATTAAATCACAAAAAAAATAAAGGATTCGCTTTTAAAACTTAGATTTTCTCTGAGGGGGCGGTAAAAAAAGTCAACTTTTTTTCGCAAATCCCAAAATGAATTTTTTTTTACCAAAGTGTTCCCATTGGGGCCAATATAGTACAGGCAATGAGGCATTTTGGCTTGGAATTTTTTTGTCGTGCATGGATTTACCTGATATTTTTACAGAAGGTAGGGAAAAGCCCAAGGATTAAAGTTTATATCATGCCGAGGTGTGCTTTTATTCTGGGGGTGGTTGCCACCCCATCTTTGGGGTGGAAATTTTTTATTACATTTTAACTACAAAAATCGGTTAAAAAGAAATTTAAGAAAAAAAGCTTTATACTTTTTTTCGTAAAAATAATATTTTTGAGTTATTCGCGATTGAAAGTAAAAGTTTTTCGACGAGAAAATCGACATTTTTAATGGGTTTTTCACGAATAACTCTAAAAATATGCATTTTATCAAAAAAACTCTGAAAAGCAAAATTGTAGCTTATAAAAAAAACAAAAAAAAATTAAGTTTATAATTTATGTACAACCAATACGGACCGAGTTACGGCTTGTTAATGGTTAGCTTTTATTCGTCAAATGCTAAATTTGAAAGATTCAAAGTCAAATAGCGGCAAAAGTTTGCATTTTTCAAGGAAAACATAAAGAGTCTTTCTTAAAGTATATAATAAGACCTTTTTTTTAAACAAAAAAAATTCTTGAGTTTTTAAGGATTAAAAGTTTGCAAAAATGAAATTGGTAATATTTCAGGCAGTAATATTTTTAATTTATAAATCTGTTAAGCTATCAATTTTTTGGGAAATAAATATTATTTATTATAGCTATAATAAGGATTGATTTATGAGGGTCAAATAGTTGCAAAATAAAATCAGTATAATTTTAAGCAACAGCATTCTAAAATTAAATCAGTATGATAAATAAATCATTTTTTAGAGTTAATATTTCTTTATACTTTAAGCTCTAACAAGGGTTGATTTTTAAGGATTGAAATATTTTAAAATTGTATTCCAAAGCATAAAACAATCATTAATCAACTAATCCAAAACAACTTTTACCCATCTTAAGGTTTAAAATGTTGTTCTATAAGTTTAGACAATTAGGGGTAGTTTTTACCCTTAAAAAACAAACAGCGCACATCACCATGAAATAGAATTTAAAGTAGAGGGTTAGAAGCGCCTAATTCTAAATTTTTATGCAAATCGATGTAGGACAAAAAATTGGCGAGGTTTGCCATTTGTTTAGCTTCATTTCTGGGACTATAATTATGTATCATCAAATCGTTTTAATTCGTCAAAAACAATTTTTTTGTAAATCTCATGAGGGGTGGTTATTTAAAGGTTGAGTTATGGTAGTTAAATACTTAATTTACCGTAACTGTTAAAATATTTTTTTTCTACAATAAAAGCGTAATTAAATAGTTTTAAAATGAAAATTTTGTAATTTCGTTATAAAGGGTGATTTTTAAGGGTTAAAACGTTAGAAATATAATGTTAGATATTACTCACAACATAAAAATATATTTATTCTTCATATTAAGCTATGATTTTAATTTAAATAAGTTGTTTCCATGGTTTTTTAAATTTTTTAGCAAAAGGGGTGGTTTTTACCCCCTAAAAATAAAAAGTACACCTTAAGCATATATAAACTTTGATTTAACGGGTAAAAGCAACTCAATTTCAAATTTTCATAAAAATTGTAACTGTACAAAATCGTTCTAATAGTATCTGGTATAAATTTGGTGGGGATCCCATCTCTTAATTTTTAGATAAAAAAGTTTGAAAGGCCTAGCCAGTAAGTTTGCGTTAGTAAATGAAAAAAATAAATGAATTACAATATGATTTATTATGATTATAATTATACTTGATTACAATTCAAATAATTACGTGGAGTAAAACTTAATCTATTAGCCATCAAAGATTTTGTGGCAAGAAGCAAAAAAGTCGAAAAATTTTCATGGGATTACAATGTTTATTTAACTTTTTTAAAGGTCGCTTAAAGGACCAAGGGGACCCAAGAGCTTGGTGGCCCGTACACTGCACCGCCTATCCCTTCGATAGCTACGCGACTGCTACATGGCCTTGACTGTATCTCCGAAACTATTACTTAGCTTGACTTTAAAATTTAGGACAAAATTTTAGAGATGTTGTAGAAATTAATAAGATAATTTAAAAAATCATGTTTTCCTACGAGCGTGCGGAAAAGTCCACTTTTCCGCACGCATTTATGCCAGTTGCACTTTTCCACACGGCGTGGAAAATAACTTTCCTGCACGCCGTGCGGAAAAGTAAACTACTCTAAAATCTTACAGGTAAGCAAGATTTATATGTATTTTAGTAATTGTAGGCTATTTCATGCAATATACGAAGCCATTGCAAGTTTTAGTTTATTCCCTTTTTTGTTTGTTACTTCGTAATTTTCAATATTTCAACTAAAACACAAAAAAACATTTTTTAATTACCCGTATAATAATAATAAATGATTATGACAAGTCAACAACAATATGTAATCTTGGTGATTTTAACACATGTCAGATTTTTTCTTCGTCTCCATATGAACAAGCAATTGCACAAATGAATTTCAATACAAACAAGCATTTTTAATGAAAAGGCGTCATAGTATCTTTTTTTAATTAAATAAAAATTCGACAACAATAATTATTAAAAATGAGTAGTTCCGATGAGGAGCTACCAGATTCTATCCTGGATGCAGCAAATACCGTAAGTTTTTTAAGAATTTATTACCAGGAAAATCTCGTGAAAAATATGAGAATCAATATAGTCATTTCGAAAACTGGTGCTCCAGCAAGGGGACAAAAAGTATTAAAGAAAAAGTGTTCTTGGCCTATTTTGCGGATTTGCAAAAAACATATCAACCTATGGAGTAAGTACTCTATGTTAAAATGTGTACTCAAAGTGAAAAGGAACCTTGATTTAAGTTCATATTTCAAACTAACATCACTACTTAAACACCAAAACGTGGGATACCGGCCAAAAAAATCAAAAACTTTCAGCAAAGAAGAAGTTTCAAGATTCATGAAAGAAGCACCTGATAATATTTACCTTCTAATAAAAGTTGCTACAATTTTTGGATTAGCCGGTGCTTGTAGGAGAGATGAACTTACAAAAATAATGATTGATGACATACAGGATAATAAAATTTGATAGTGGTGAAAATTCCTGACAGTAAAAATAACACTTCCAGAATCTTTGTAGTGTCCGATGAAACAAATAACGGACTTTATCTGCAATTGTACCGTAAATATGCAAATTTGCGAAAACCACATACCCCACACAGACGTTTTTTTGTTCAGTATAAACAAGGAGCATGCAGTACGCATGTGTGGGAATAAATTCAATAGGTAAAATGCCTTCAGAAATTGCTGCATACCTAAAATTAAAAAATCCAGAAGAGTACACTGGACATAGTTTTCGTCGATCCTCTGCGACTATGTTAGCGGATTCTGGAGAAGGAATTACCAATGTCAAGCGGCTTGGGGGCTGAAAATCAACGGCTGTAGCTGGGAGCTACATTGATGAATCCACAAATCAGAAAAAGGATATGTCGAATAAAATATTGACCATGAACAACTCCATTCCTGAGCTAAGTCAACCTTCATCAAGCCGTACAATAAGCGCTTCCATAAGCCACCCGCTAAATGAAATTACAGGTTCTGCAATTAATTTACAATATGCTAATAACTGTTCTTTTGTTGTAAATGTTATCAACAAATAATTCCCATTTATAAATATGTTGTAGTAGTTCTTTCAGATTAAACATAATTTAAAAAATAATCATTGCTTTAATATTGGTATTATCTGACGCTCGTAGGAAAAATTCTGTTCCTAACGCTTGCGCAAAGTGACTTTTCCGCACTTGACTGCTTGCCCGAATTCCGCTTCGCGTCCTTCGGGCAACGGCAGTCGCGTGCGGAAAAGTATCCATTTGCGCACTTGTTAGGAAAATAACTATACCCCTTAACTATGACATTTTATATAGTTATTTTATTCTATCTGTAGGGAATTTTTACCTGCTTTACACCATTTTTACAAACGTTGTGTTTCAAGTAGGATTTTGTTTTTTTTTTGTTAGTTTGCCCTACCAGGTAAACGCGAAAACCAAAAAAATCTATTATAAAATTACGATAAGCGGTTCCGAGAGTCTCCCATCAGACGTAAAAGTTGCCTCAGTACGTGTCAGGGAAAAGTCGCGATCAAAATATAAGAAAATATACGACCAGTTTTTGACATGGTGTGATGGCAAAAAGGTAAAAAACTAAGTAGTATGCCAGCCCGAGTGCAAGCCAAACCGATCAACAGCCCAATCCACTAAAGTTATACCTTCACTATTATCATTATCATCATCAGCAGCAGCAATCGTTTTAAAGACATGTCAAAAATGTGTCGTTATTATTTATAGTAATTAGTAGTAGAAATTTTAGATATTTGAAGTTGTTTTTATTATTGCAAAATCTTATTGTGTTATAGATTTATGACACCACAAGTTATATGATAAGTCTCATAACTAATAATAAATAATTTTATCCAACACGTGCTAGTTATAAGAGTCATTATTTGTGCCAATTAAGGCAGGTAAGCTATCAAATAACACCCTAGTATGTTATAAACCATAACACACTAGTGGGTTATGGTTTATAACTCACTCTCTTATTTTAAAATACATATGTATTTATTTCCTATCGTTATTATTACAGGTATTTAAATTAATATTATTATT
>JAHBCN010003869.1:0-62500 GCA_019359885.1 Listronotus oregonensis
TTTTTTATTTTTTTATAAATAATAAATTTTTAAATAACTTTGTTTTAGGATATGCCTTGTTTTCATCTATAAAGTAACCCTATTTATTATAATTTAATAAAAATTTTAATTACAATTGCTTCTTTATCTAAAAATCTTGCCCATTTAAGAATTAGGCACCGTTTACTTAGTAGTAAACTTGGGGTTGTGCATGTACTATAGGGAACTTTTTCTAAAGTACTGCCTAGGGACAAAAAGCCCTTTATAACCGACAAAAAACTAGAAAAAATCAGATAATTAGAAGTTATAGTATTTTATTTGGTTACATCCAAAATTTAAAAATAAGAATCCTTATAAAATAGTTTGCCTTTGACCATCATCAGACTCCTACCTACTGTGATAATAATGCTTACATAACGCCAATCAATGACGCCAGAGACGTTATAATTTTTAAAATACCTACAGTATTTATTATAAAAACTGAACCTTTATAATAAATAAGATTATTTCTTTAATTTAAATATATTAAAAGTAGCATGTTAGCAACATCGTATAGATATAATCGAATTTACGTAAACTTTTCAAAAATCTCACGGGTTTAACCGCAATTATTTAATTTTTGATGACAAATCCATTAATGAAGTCACATATTGGAACTTAGATTTTCCTCGCCTGAATGGATGAATACTAACCGCGTTAATTTGTTTTATTTTTATAACCTAATATTTTATGAATAAAATCGACATAAACTAGGTAATCCTTTTCTTTTAAAATAACACATATATCCATAGTACATAAAAATATCCGTTGGCCAGTATTCCAGACAATAATTAAACCCAAAAGCCACGATTTTAGTCAAAAATTTAATAAAAAGTTAAAAAAAGTGATTTTTTTTAAGGATTTTGAGTAATTTTATTGATCTTTTGCATGTCGTATAGAAAGTTTCTCTATGCGTAACCCCAAGCTAATGTGTATCGTTGTACCTGCACTTAAGTGTAATTTAAAAAACTTTTAGGTTTAAGTTCTGAAGAAAGACTGCACGGAGTTAAGTATATAATAGAATCCTTTGTTGGCTGTATACGAGACGTAGTATTAAGTACTGGCAAATCTGCATCAGATTTGCTACAGATTACCCATTAATTGCAACCAAATATGAAAATGTACAAGAAGGTTGCAAAAATAAATGTATGTCCACAGAAAATCTCTGTTTTAAGGGATCAAGATGTGTTAATCATTATTATGCTTTAACTTGTGATTGCTTTGGGACCAAGTATGAGGGAGAATTTTGTGATATTTACAGTAAGTCTGTAGTTTTCCTTCTATTTAGGATTATTTAATATTTCAACAGAAATAAAATGTCAGTAACAACACATATAAAAATATTTAGAATATTGATTATTGGGTTGCTAGGTATGAACAGGTAAGTCGACAGACTAATTTTACTTATCTTCTTACCAAATAAAAAATATACTAAAATAAGGGTAATTTTATTGTAAACCCGGTGTTATAGGGCTGCCCGCAAAAAAAGCTGTCAAGAATAAGAATTTTTTTTAATTAAAAAATTTTCAGCAGCTTTATTTATAAATTTAAAAAGAAATTACCTTTGGTGGAAGGTGTTCATCATCATCATTATCATCCATTGACGTTTTAAGTCATGAACATAGATTTTTTCGTAAATCATTTATTTGCTTTTAATATTGAGACCTTAAATTCAGTTGTGTTGGGAGCGCTTGATGTCATTGACCATCTTGTTAGGGGACTTCTGTCTTTGACTGTAGCAACGTGACCTGCTCAGTTCCACTTCAATGTTCAAGTTCTTTTAACTGCGTCCGTAACACCGGTTCTTTCCCGAATTATATGGTTTGGACTCTGTCTTTGAGGGAAATATTCAATATTGATTTCTCCATTACTTTCTATGCCACTTGTATTTTACCTATTACCCCTGTGGCAAGAGTCATCATGTTTCAGCTGTATATGTGAAAACCGGAAGAACACACTGATTAAAAACCTTTCTTTTTAAGCACATGGGAATATTTGATTTAGGTAGCAAGTAGATACATTTTACAATAACCAGCAAAGTCAGGTCTTTTTTCGGGGACGCGATCCCGCCTACGCGAGCCGTGGTTCACTTCAGCTTATCAGCTCCGAGGGTGACAGGTCCCTACATATCATTTTTACTTACACCAAAATTACCCAACCCATCTTAACCACCCTCTACCAACCGGCACAGGCCAAGTGGTTAAGAAAATGGCCGAAAACGAATTAAATACTTGTTGATCCAGTAGGGTGTGTCAACTCCTTTTTTTTCTCATTTTTGAAGATGGACAAATTTGGCAAGTCCTGTGACTTTCAGTGACTTCCGGTTTCACCAGAAACGGCCTGACTTCCTGACTGAGATACACTAAATTTTTTTAGATTTTTGGGTTTTCAAAAATATTTGGGGTCCAAAGGTACCCTAGTTGTCAAATTTTGACACCTTTGAACAATTTTTTTAATTTTTTCGATCTAGGTCTGTCTTGAAAGTGCAAGAAATGTTAAATTATTATTCATTTTTTAACTTGAAATTAATATTTGTAGATCAAGCCTTTTTTATGACAAGGTAAACACATATCATCCCATTTAAAAAATGGATTATTTTTATTATTATATTATTTATTTCAAAACTTGATTAAATTAATCGCAGTGCATTTATAGGGTATTTTTCAATTTTTGTTAAATTAATTGGCATCAAAAAATATGACTTAAAGTAAATTGAATTTTTGTCCATTATGGCCACCTAGATCAAATTTTAAATAACTGCTGTTAAAACTTGACATAATAATATGAGACGTAGAATACTGCCAGAAATCTAAAAATAAACAAGGTATCTCATTTGAAAATCGAAAATTTAGGCCGTTTTCGGTCAAACTGCACGTTATTGAAAATCACGTGACTTGTCAAAGTAGGTGAAATCTAACATAATATATTATGATATTTAATTAAAAATCGTTTTTATTTAATTGACAGATTGGTCAAGGTCGTCCAGAATTCGGATTTTAAAATATTATGATATGGTCTAGTTAATCCTAAAACATGTTTTTCAGAACTGTTTAATAATCTGTTTCTAAAAGCTAAAAAATAACATTAACACAAATTCAGTGCGGACGTAAATGGTCCCCTCTGCCAACTTTTAAACCGTAACCAGTGAAATGAAATTGTTTTTACTAGTCTTTAACTTAATTCTAAAAATGCAAATATAGCATAAGGGGCACTATTTAATAAAAAAAATCAAAAGAAAAGGTGGTCACATGTCTTTCCGTTTGGAAAGTATTTTAATGCTCTATTTAATGACCGTAAATTTTTTTTAATTGGTAAACATTTAAAAAGTATTTATTATGGCATAGATAGTGCATTTAAACTTCTTTCAGAAGAAAATCATATGGTAGGTTTAATATTTCTAGAGGAGAATCTGACTGGTAACTTGCATTAAAAGATCCTTCAGAACCTTACTAACTCACAGATTCACAAAAATTGTGACTAAAGATCTATATAAATTTAAATATCCGTATGTTTTTTAACAAGATGGTGCTCTCAGTCATTACCTAAGACGTGTAAGGGATTGGTTAAACCTTGGTTGAATCAGCCACAAACAGGCATTTAGATTGGCAGACGCAGCCCTTTGATATGGCCTGCTCGTTTTGATTTTTTCATTTGGGGATATGTAAAATTTAAAGTTTTCGTTACTCAAGCAAAAATATTACAAAAACTATAAGATAAAATCATGTGCTAGCATTACCCCAGAGATATGTTCCAAAATGTAAAAAAAAAGAGTTTTAATAAAACAGGCTGTTTTTCTCTCGGGAGATTCAAGAAAACATATTGTAAATTTGCTTGGATGATTTTTGACATGCCTTATTTACTATTGGAAGTACCATTTCTTTTTTTTTAATTTCAAATTTAAGCAGAAATGACTCCTCCACCAATCATCCGAATTTCAAAAACTGAAGGCCGTTAAATTGGGCACTTACAAGACATCACTTTTATTTGATTTTTTTACTAGGTACATCACCTATGATATCTTTATTACCACAGTTACATCAAAAACTAGTTAAACAGATTCATTTTATCTACATTTTTCTGACTTTGATGTCTTACCTGGTTTATAAATTACAGGGAGTGGACTATTTATGTCTACACTGTAGATATAACTATTAAGCAGAAGTTTAACTTTAGTCACAAAAAATGCCCATGCATTGTTTCTTATGAACAGAAATGCTTGGTTTTATAGTACTTTTCCTTTTGATATAATATACCAAAAAACCCAAGATCAGCTAGAAAGAAGTTGAATAAGATTCCAACCTCACACCTCTTGACATATTCGCCAAGGAGGTTGTTGTGACGATTATGCTGCGCCTCCGCACTGTTGGTATAATGCCCGATCTAGGAGTTGGCGCACAGAGACGTCGCTTGTGGATTAAGGCGATAGGTTCGCTTCCACTAATGCAGGCAAAAGTTGACTCTATTGCGCCATGTTTTGTTTTTAACATCAATTGACATCAAGGGAGAATTGAACACAAACGTGGTAGGTGTAATGAACATCTACACAGACGGTTTAAACACAAAAGACGGTACAGGATGTGGAATCTATTCTAGATCTCTAAACTCAGACATCAAATGGGCTATGGGTGAGTTGCCAAGTGTCCTCCAAACTGAGCCCACAGGCATTCACCATAGCTGCAAAATAAATAATCAGTAGGCACATCACTAATAATGTCGTGCTTATCCATACGGATTGCAGGCAGGCACTACTAGCCCTAAGGAGACAACGCTACACCTCGGGTCTGGTACTAGAATGTCACCGTGCCCTTGCAGATGCTTCCAGCAGGAATTTGATCACCCTCTGCTGGACCAAAGGACTCGCTCACTCCAAACGCAATCGCATTGCTGACTCGTGGGCCAGTAAGGCTGCCGGGACCAAGCCTTTTGGACCCGAGCCTTTCGTAGGTCTGACAGAGTCTGCGATGAAGGACCTAATCAAAAGGCATTTTCATTAGCACTTTACAAGACGATGGGATGAAACAGTAAACTGTAACTCTTCCAGGGAATTACTAAACTCTCCTGACAGAGATACAGCTGAGCATTACTTGGCAATGCATAGGGCGAACCCTCGCCTAATCACGGGCGTTCTTAGTGTATATAGTCAATTACGAACGCACCTATTTAGAATGGGTATAAATGACACGCCTCTGTGTAGAGGTTGTGAACAGGAGGACGAGACGGTGGAACATATCCTTTGTGACTGCCCTGCACTCTCGTTCAAGAGAAGATCCATGCTGGGCGAGTATTGCTTTTCCTTGGCCAACATTAAGGAGATTCTTCTCGGCGACGTTGTCACCTACTTTAAATCAGTGGGATGGGCGGCGTACCGAGTAAGGAGTCCCCTTTAGGAGGAAGCACAACGGGCCTACTGAGTCCTAGGTGCCGTGATATCTATCACCCTCCTCATTTTCAGATTCAGAATATCCCAATATATTTTGTCTGATATTTATATTAAAATAGTAATTTTAAAAAATGCATTGTGTTTCTTTATGTATTTTAGCTGCGACGATTCTCACATTAAGAGGCTCTTCATATGTATCCTATAGAGTATATGACTGGAAGGATCGAGTACATTCTTCTGTTACAAGATTTTCAATGGTATTTAAGACTCGATTTGATGATTCCGCTTTATTATATGCCGCAGGAGGTAAGTTGCCACTTTGCACAGTATAGATATTTCATTGTTGTTGATTACTTAACAAATCCTATTTTGATAATTGCGCCATCCCAATTACCCCAATTTAACTAATATTATATTTATTTTTATTTCATTAAAAATGTAGTAAGGTTAAACTAAATTATGTCTGAGATGTAAAATCAAAATTCGTAAAAAAAGTTTATTTATAATGTGCTAACAATTTAATACAAAGAACATTATTTAATATAATTTATATGTTGGATTTTTTATACTATTTTCTTTTAATTAAGGTGAACATGGAATCGACCACTACATAGCCGCATCCATTTACAATAACTCAGTCTACATTGTGATGGATTTTGGTGAGAATAATCCAGTTACAATTCGCTTAGGAGAAAGGCCAGATTTTAAACTGCATGAGTGGAACAATCTTACTATATTTCATGAACATGAAAAGATCCATCTTATTTTAAACGACGAAATAAAAACCATAAATATAACTGGCAGGCCCTTACTTTACATTGATCCCGAAATTTATATTGGTAAGAAAACAGTATTTTAGTAACAGCTTAATTATGATCTTATGATAGGGTATTTAAAATAAACATTGCAAAACAAAAAATTATATTTGTTCCAGTAAAAAGCTTTATTTAATTCAACCATTCCGTTAAAACATAATGGGAAACCGGAACGTTACTCCAAAAAGGGCAAATTTTTTACTTTGAATTCCGAGTGTTTTAAAACTTTTAAATTATAATATTTGGGATATTAACAAGTGTATTAATTTTTAAAACGTAAATTTCAAAAACGTGATTTCGACTTAAAATTATAAAAACTATAAAATTTTCTAACTTGTTCGTTTTGGCACCAAATGCCCCAAGTCGGTTATCAGTTTTTGTCAGACAGGTCTCTGCGTTTCCGCGACTGAACAACAAGCACAAAAAAATCAATCGGTTAGTTGTATCACATCCACAAATCCAATCATTCTTTTCATAAATTTCCATTTTGAATTTTTATTAAACTTCCTAGACTTATATTTGGTGGTCTGTGTGAGGAAATTTCAGATCTAGGTCTTCCAGACGCTTAAATTCAATTTTTGCTCTAAACTCAAAGGGTTAAAATTGTTTTACAAATATTCCACCGTAAAATGGACCATTTTTAGTGAAAGAACTAAAACGCACCCTAAATTGTCGCAGTAACTGCGTAAATATTATATGAGCACCATAAAAAAGTGTGCGCCTCTTCCTATTAATAATCGCATTGCCCACCTCCGCCCGCTGGCATAATCTTCCATAGAAATTGCATAAACCACGCCTATATAAACGCACGTGCGACTGGCCGATTGGCGTCGAACATCGAACGGCCGTAATCGGATCCTTTCGGCTCCGTCAGCTCATCGTTAGGGAGCTAATACACTATGTTTTGTATTAGCGTACGATAAATTAGGGAGGTCCGGATAATGCACGATGAAAAATAATTTTTATTTTAAATTTTTTTGGGGTGCACGTGCTCCTGTGCTCCTATAGAGGAACCGCCACTGTTCCCAACGCGTTTCACACAATATCTTTTTCCAATTTTACATATGATTTAATTTAATTTAAGTTTAAAATATAAAAAAACTTTTCAAATCTCATTGACGTTGTCAAATTATTACTTTTTATCACCAGTTGCGAGAAATGTTACTTTTCGTAATAACCAAGATATTTGACAACGTCAATGACTTTTGAAAAGTGTCACTTTAAATGTCAAAATTTGAAAAAATAATATAGCATACATTTAACTATAATAGAACATCTCGTTAGATGTCTTCTTCTTCTCTGGGAGCCGTCTTGATTCACTACCGGAGGCAGCGCAGTCTCTTGGGCTTTTTGTGCCTATAGTCCAAGAAAATAGGTCGTGAAATACGAATTTGAGGTTAAAACTTGAATTTTTGATATAAGTTACTTTAAAGAATCTAAAAACAAACTGTACTTTTCTTTAATTTACGCCCGGGAAGGGGTGAATAAAAATTAAAAAAGTAGGTTTTTTTTAATTTTGAGAAAACGGTAAGTCCTAGAAAAAAAGTTTTAAATGAAAGTTGTAGAACGTACTACATAAAAATGATTTTATAACTTTTTTTCCTTAAATTGAAATTAACTGAGATAGGGTAGCTAGAAGCTAGACATGATAAGAGCAACTTTAAAAAATCATAAATTATTGTAAAATTAAAAACTCATAGTTTCTTTAAATTATTCATATAATAAACATCTTTAATTCTAGAAAAAAAATCTCTGTAATTGAAGTTCTTAATTATATAAATAATTAAAAAAAAACTATGAGTTTTTTAATTTTCCAAAAATTTATGATTTTTAAAGTTTGATCATCCTAACTTGCATACCTTTTCTCAGTTAATTTTAATTTAGAAAAAAATTATACAACATTTTATGTAGAACTACGTTCTACACCTTTAAAAAAACTTTTTTTCTAGGACTTACCATTTCTTCAAAATAAAAAAAACACTTTTTAATTTTTTTTACCCCTTCCCGGGGATGAATTCAAAAAAATTGCAGTTCGATTTTAGATTCTTCAAAGTAACTTATATCAAAAATTCAAGTTTTAACCTCAAATTCGTATAACACAACCTATTTTCTTGGACTACTATCTCGTTAGATTTAGTCTTATATTGTTATTTTTCTTGGTAAAAATAAACACTTTAATTTATAAATTTTAAATGTAAAACCCTGACGCAATTACAATATTTTTTTTTTGAATACTACGATTTTAGTAGAAAGTAAAATCCCCTTGCCTATGGCTATAACTTTTAAAGAAATTTCAGTAGTTATATTTGTGTCTATAACCCAGACAGGAATAACACCAAGATACAAATTTAAAATAAATTTATTTTTAGGTGGCGGACCAGAACTTCAAAAGAAAACCGGCTTAAAATCGACAAATAATTTTGTAGGCTCATTGAAGTACGTTTTTTACAACGATATTTCAATTATTTACGAACTTAACAAAAATAATCCAAAAGTCCATTACATTGGTATCTTGAGGCCTGAGTTTTATGAAAGCGATGTTAAGATAATTCCTATAACATTTCCGTTCTCCGCAAGTCACATTTGGTGGCACAATGATCATATTGACAGTTTAAGTCTCAGCTTTCATTTCAAAGTAAGTATCTAACGAATATCATAACATATGTTAAAAATCAACTATTTATGGCAAATTATTTATAAAAAATTAAATGTTAATGCCAATGAGCATATTAATGGCTATTTAACCAAAAAGAGTATTAAAAGATGTCTTTATAATTAGGGGCATAGGCCGTGGGTTGGGATCATTTATCACCAATTAATGTCCAAGTTAGTTAAAATATTTTTAGGCGATGGATTTGTTAATAAATTGTGCAAATCATAATTTTTGTTGAATTTATTCAGGGATTTTTTTTGTAATTTTTCATAAAGCTATATTAAAAAATGAACGGATTTTTTTTTAAGATTTGCTATACCTTACACTTTCTAAAGTTTAAAAACATGCTATTGTTTTTGATGAGGAAACGTTAATCGTTACGCCTCCGCACTATAATTAGTTGCCGACAGACTCTGCTGTCGGCTAAATATAAACTAAAAAACAATAGGTGCAAGTTAAGGTTTGGACGTACAATTGTAAAGACAAGATAAAATTTACTGTAAGTTTTTCTTAGTTTAATAGCCACTGGGACAAAAACCCCTTTTAAAAAATAGGAATCAACCCCAAAATAAGCACTGAAGCATACATTATTTGTCTTTTTAAACATAACTTATTATGTACCTACTTCGAATGTTAACAAATTTATCAATGGCTTATTAAGTATTAAGAACTGTTACAAATTTTGGCCTTGAACGGGACACAAATATTTACTTTATGTTAGCAAAAAAAAAATGTTTATATTTCATCAAAACCCGTAGAACTTATTTTGTAGCACTCGAAAAGTTCGTATACTTGAAGTCAAATTTAGAAACTATTGGCAGTTTTTTGGAACACTTCGTATTACTTGTCACTTCTGTGGCACCCGGTACAAAGCATTGACAAAGTATATTATTAAAAAGTTTGGATGCTTCCTTGATTATCCAGCTATTCCTCTAACATATCATTCACCATCACTTTTTAATCACTACTCCAGCTCAATACTGCCCTGGTACAGTTTTTTATTTCACTTTCATTACACCTTACTACCTTTGAACTTTATGTAGAATATGTCCATTTTTAAAATTGGCCAAACTGCTTAACACAAAAAAGTAATATTACATACCATAGAAAATGTTAATTTGTATCAAACATTTAAAAAACATTGAGATTTGCCAGAAAATGTAGAGAACTTCCGAAAAACTTCATTTTTCGGCAATTGTCCTACAAAATTCCTCTTTCATTACCATAGTTAACTGTTAATTTTTAATCAAATATTTAAGTATACATTTTCGAAACTTGTCCGAAAATGCAGAGAACCTTCAGACAAAAGCTTCACTTTTTACGGCAATTGTCCTACTGAAATTCCTCCTTTTGGCGCTCGCTTAAGCTACCCCACGCTTCAGCCTGAAGCTATTATTGGTTGCTACGTTATCACAAGTTCACGAAAGCATGTCGACACGTTGGTGTTCTAGTGTGCCATTTTAGATTGTTAGAGGGGTCCCAATAATTGAATGTGTCTGTCGCGGCATACGTTGGATTTTAGTTAAGCGGTGTTGTCACAATTATAGGGAAATTGATTAAAACATAGATTTTATTATTTTATAAGAATTTAGAAAGGGAAGTTAGCGTACTCATGGTTATAGAAAAATAGCAATCCTGTTTTTTCAATTTATATGGTTTATTTATATAAATCTTGCTGCTATACCAAAGAGAATAACACCATTTCTTTTGTGAAAGTGCGATTTTTAGACTATCCGCATATTAAATAAATCTACTTTTACTATTTTAAAAGCAATCTATTATATTGTCAATGTCAAAAAAAACTAATCAAGCTGGCTTCCCTGGGACACACCTAAAAGAGAATCGAATTGTATCGTATGGTGTTTATTCCGGAGAAATGGAAAGGGGTGTTGAGCAGGTAAAATGCGTTTTCCTAGAATGGCACAAGTAAGCATTTACGCATTGCAAAATAACGTAAGCGCAGTATGTCAGTATTTAAAAATTAGTGGTGCGTCACCTGGCGCATTCGCCAAAACATGTTATTTACACTAAAGTAGTTTTACTGAACTTTATTTTAAATCTACAAATAAGTTTTTCTTTTTTAAACTCTGTCAGTGTATGTAGTAGTTCTAATCCTACGTTATTCCAATATTCTGTCCACCGTGTTGCGGAACATAAACTTAATGATGTTTGATGTTTTCAATTTCTTATTTCAGTGTTTCTGATCTGTTGCAAATTGTCAATGCTCTGTCTACGAAAGTTCTTACAATGCTTCAACGCACCTATGTTTTTTAATAAATACCCTTGCTGAAGGTGCCTGAAGATACTTACTATACAAGCAGTTTTTAAAAATCAAAAAACCAAAAAATTTATATTTTCTTCTCTGTTTTTAGGCGAGCAGTAATCTTAGCGTCATAGCCTCCAGTGAGGCTCAAACAGGTCTCTATTGGGAAGTTCGTGTCGTTAATGACGAAGTTCGATTCGAACTCTTAAACAGCATTACGAATACCACACATCTCATAAGTGTGAAGAAAACACCAGGTATATGGCACTTTTTAAATTTAACTTACGTTGATGGAGATATAACTGTCAGTGTAGATAAGAAAGGCAAAACTGAAAAAATTGGTGATTTAAAATTCGCAATAGGAGATAAAATTAAAATCGCTGCTGGTTCTCGATCCAATGCAGGGTTGGTCGGGTAAGTAACTGATCCATTTTTGCCCCATTTCTTAATCTTATAGAAATAAATATTTTTTGTCACTAAGTCTAGTTTGTAAGCCAATATTTGATTTTATGTTTTTCCCTACTTTATATTTAAGTTTAAAACCAAATAAAGACTCTTGATTATGCTTAAAAAAAAGTATTGTAAAAACTTCCAACTACTTTTTCTCCTAAAATTAATAAAATTGTCATTTCATACATGGAAGTGCCGAAAACTAAAGGTGAGGGTGTTTTTATGTACAATGTACTTTAAATAGCCAAATTATTAATTTTTATAAAAAATATATTTCTAATATTTAGATCAATTTCTTAACGCAAGAAGTTTTAACAAAAAAAAAATAAGTGGGTCGATTTCTTATCAATTACGCATATTAATGTTTAGATCCATAAACTAATCTGCTACAGTCAAATAATTTTGCGCTTATTATATAATGTATAATATATAATGTATAATATATAATATATAATATATAATATATAATATATAATATATAATATATATATAATAATATAATATATATATATAATATATATATATAATATATAATATATAATATATAATATATAATATATAATATATAATATATAATATATAATATATAATATATAATATATAATATATAATATATAATTATATATTGTGTCATCATATGCCGATTTTGTATATCTGAGATATCATCTATCTTTTACTTTTGGTTTAACTAAAGGTGGTGTAACGTTTGATATTTTAAGTGGCACTCCCTTTAAATTGGAATTCTACAAGCTATATCTGATATAAATCTCATATATATCCTATACCTATCTTTTTTTGTTTTTGAGAAAATATTAATTGAAAATATCCAAACGACCGCACATTTTGACGTTATATGGAAAAACAAATTAACATTATAAAAAATAATTATGTTTAATTTAACTTTTCTTGAAGACTCTGTCTACTAAGGTCATAATAATATTACTTTCGGTTTACTGAAAGTGCTGTGAGAATTGACTTATAATAATATAACCTCAAAAATTTTAATGGTACGTGACTTGAACATGACATTTGCATTGGGCATATTTTTCTAAACATTTTAGTTTATGGAAACCTTGATCTTAACCCAATATTTTTTAGATACATTCATAAAACTGCATAATTGTAGTCGCTTGTACATATTCACTCGCCAGTCTCTGCTTGTAACCAACAAAGGTATATGATATGATAGAAGTTTTATATCAGGAATGGCTTGTTAAATTTTAATTCTAAAAATACACAAAATGTTTCATTTAAAACACCTAAATTCACGACACTTCCCGTTAAACCGAAAATGGTGTGATAGGTGGATGATATTATATCTAAAATCAAAATCTGATGATACTACAGATATGCTAAAATTTCAAAGCAATATGTTCTGATTTCATTGTCACACGCTACATAATACATGAAAATAATTTCTTTTTATTTTAAATATATTTTCGACTTATGGTATTTCAGTTGTATGAGAGATATTGAGGTTAATGGTGCGAGCTTGGAGCCCCGGAGTGTTTTGCAAACCGAAAGGGTTGTTGGAGAAGTAACGTTAGATGACTGCAGGTAAGAATAAAAGGATGTTTAATATCCTAATTTTAAAATTAATGACTTGGTCTTTTAGCTTCTTATGTATTTTTGTACCTTTAAAACTAACCCCGAAGATATGGTCATTTACAATCAGGTTAACAATAAAACATTACTATGTAACAACAAAAGAATCTAACAATGGTAACTCACTGTCTTCAAATAAATAGTAATTCGTGCTCAATTATGCTAAATGTTTTGCGGAGTATCACCTCTTAAAGTAACACAGAAAAGAATTAAAAACACTAGAACTAGCTAAAGAATTCTTTTAATTCAGGGTACAAGAATAGTGCATAAGGGACGACTCTAGCGTTGTCAAGACCCTTCGTAATAGTCGTCGGAATGTTTTCTAAAATTTTCCCGACCGTTATCTTTGAATGATTAGGTAGTTTTACTTGGAATTATTGCTGTTACAATAAATAATAATTTAAGCCCAATGTTTTGATCAATTATTGAATTTGAACCATCGTCACAACAATTTTAATTTTATTTATTGTTTTTTGTTGTTGAATTTTAAAAAAATAAGATCGGTTGAATATATGTATATCACATAGAACTTTGACTGTTAGAGCAACAATATTTATTTATTTTAGATTTATAGATGCCTGTCAACGTCCTAATACTTGTGAACACGGAGGAAAGTGTTCTGTTAAAGAGGATCGATTGACCTGTGACTGTACTAATACGGGCTATACAGGAACTAACTGTCATTTTGCCTTGTACAGAAAAACTTGTGAAGAATTAGCACTTTTAGGTAAAACAGTATAAATTTCTTAAATAACTTTAAACGTAATAAACTTTCTAATAAATCGCCCAACTATTGTCAAAATTTAATTTTTCCATTTCTTTTTTAAAATGTGTCTACTTTGAATACACTACTATTACACCAGACAGTTTTTGAGTACTAAAAAAAACTTAAATTAACAAATAAAAAAACCATTACAATAGGTATATTATTAAGACTTTTTCTTTCTTTATTTTTATATTTTAGGGTATACTAAACCTGATGTCTATCTCATTGACATAGATGGAAATGGAAGGTTTCCTCCTGCTCATGTAAGATGTGAATTTCAAAGTCTCGAAGACTCCACAAAAACTATTGTTGAACACAATCTTCCTAGTCAAATGGACGTCAGGTCACCATCCGAGCAAGATTTTAGGTAAAAACTAGACATTTGCTGTTGTTTATAATAGTCGGTTGCACCAACAATTTTGGGGAACCCTTAGCGTTAAGTATTTCTTAAATCTCCAATGTAGCCAATCATATTACTTGTTTGGCAATTTTAAGGATAACCTTGTGTCAAGGGTTCCTTAAAAGTGTTGGTGCCAGCTATAAGTCAAATAAAGTTTTTTTTTACATTTTACATATATTTATTTGCATAATCCATTTAGTTTCAGTATAAAATACCGGGAATTTAACGCTGACATGCTTCAAGAACTAGTGTCGCATTCACTGAATTGTAGCCAGTATATCAAGTATGATTGTTTTAAGGCTCCCTTGGAACTACACTCTACTACCTGGTTTATATCATCAGCCAACCAGACTGTAGATTTCATTGGAGATGTCAAAAGGTATTTTATTTATATTTTCATATACTGTACCTATATGATTTCTTATGTTTTGTTTATTATAAAGGGTGTTCAAACAAGAGCTGGCGGATGTTGGTAATAAAAAAATGTTAAATAATGTAAATAAAAATTGTTTATTGCAATAGGTAGTATAAATCCTTACACTTTGAAGTAGAATACAATGTCTGCCAAAAGGTCACCACGACTTCTCTGGCATTAATTTTTTTAAACTTCTCCTACGGTCTGAGCAGATGTGTCTCACAAATTATCCGTCAAATTTTCACTTTTAATTGTTTAACTGTTTGCTACGCAAGCCTTGCATTTTACGTAACTTCACAAAAATAATTTAGAGACGTCAAACCGCATGATCTAATTGGCCAGTTTATAGCATGAGATAATGAAGATGAACTTAAATAATATATGGTTTCAACAGTGGTGCGACATGTCCTACAGCAGGAAAAACATTAAATTTATTGCGTACAAGATTTGAAGGAAGAATTCTTTTAACAAATAGGGACGTAAACGGCCCTACATCATGCGACTTGACGCTGCAGGATTATAATTTGTGGGGTTTTGTAAAAATCAAGGCTAACAAAAACAATTACCAAACAGTTAAACAGCTAAAAGAGAAAATTCGACGAATAATTCGTGAGATACTACCACAAACGTGTTCAGATTGGCTGTATATTGTATTCCAAGTATAAATATAAAAATGTATACTACTCGTTGTAAAAACACTTTTCATTTACGTTATAAGACTATTTTTATCTATCACCAACATTCGGAAACAATTGCTCAAAGACCCTTTATTTAAGATTATATCATCTACAATAATATATCTAATTTATTTGTCTAAAACTTAATCTCATTTTTTCCAATAAGAGTATTTTTTAAACGTGAAGTAAAATCTTAATAACATATTTTTAGAGGAACATGCCCTTGTTCTATTGGCCGAAAATGTGAAAGTCCATCACAATGGTGCAATTGCGATGATGTTACCGATGACAAATGGAATACAGATGACGGTTATTATACGACAGGTTAGAAAACAGAATGATAATAATAATACCTTAGGTTTACAGTAATACCTTTTTCTGACTTTTTTATTTGTAATAGAAAGTTAACAATACATAAAATATTTAAATTAAAATCCCTAAGATTAGAAAAATTTTATAATAGTTTTTTTAAATTATTTTATGTTAGTCAATATTTGTTAAATTTGACTTTCTACATCGTTTAGGTTGTATACATAGGCATATGCTTTCTATTAGATAAAATGTATTGCAAAAATAATTTAAAAAATATAAATAAATATAGGAAATTTAATAATAAAAAAATAATTTTAGGTGATAGTTTAGGAATAACCGAAATGTATTTTCTACAACAACCTGATTTGCCAGAAGATGCACTAGGCAGAATTACTCTCGGACCACTAGAATGCGTCGAGACCAGTAAGTATAGTATTTAAGATTTAAACTTTACTTTACCAACCTATCATAAATTTTAAACATATTTTGTTATTACTGTAATAAAAGAATATACAGACGAAAATAAGTACAAATCTTAATTAACTTTAAAACCTGCTTTATGTATATAACTACACTCTACTAATTTAACAACGCACTGCGTTAAAACCTACAATTGTTTTTTAAACAGTATGTTATTTATACATTTTTATAAAATAAACATTTTTTATTTCAGATACACAAAGATATGTTGTAACATTTACAACGAGTCAATCCTACATTGAAGTACCAGGTTGGAGAAAAGGAGATCTAGCTTTTTCTTTCCGAACTACGGGCAAAAAAGCCATTTTACTGTACCAGCCACCAATTAGACCCAATTATCCAAGTTTTATGATTGCCCTAACCAGCGGTAGGTACGCATACCAAAGCACACATTTTTTTAATGATACATTTGGAAACTATAATTTAAAATATTTAATTGAAAAAAGCGGCGTCAAAATAAAAGTAAAGCCGAGATGTACCAACCTCTATAGTATTTTAAGATATTTCTAAAGATTCTATAAATGACAGAGTAGATTGAAACCACTCAAAAAATAAAAAAAAAATAAATAAAAATCTGTTAATGTTTTAGTGCCGAGTTGAGTAAAATATAAAAGTGTTTAAAAAATATGTGCAAATAATTTTTTTTAAATATATTTTTACATTATTTAAATTTTGCTTTTAAAGTGTATTATTTTTGCACATTTACACCTTACGTCAGCAGGTAAAACCGATTTTCTTTTTAATTACTTTATAATTAATAAATATATTTTTTTAATTTCTGCAGGGAAAAATTTAAATACTTTTAATTAATTTGGTTAGGTTTTTGCACATTTCTAATTTTTTTATATCTTAAACACGGTGACAGTGTTGTTGGGTTGCTATTAAAACGTTAATAGAGTTTTGTAGTGTTATTGTAATACATCTACAACTGCAACTTTGCAGATCTGCAAGTATATCCTTGCAGATGACTCTAAAGGGGAAGGGGGGAGTACCTATTTTAAAAGGAATCTGCAAATCCGTCATACTTTTAAAAAGCTGTTTACTATTGCTGGTTTACTTTGAAAGACAAATCTACTCAAAATGGGGCTATTCCGGTGTAGTGAATTTTTTTACTGGTTTATACATAAAAAAGGATAGCAATACTAAATTATATCCCGTAATCTGATAAAAAAAACCTAAAGTCCAGGGAACATTTCTTGGAGGTCATTGAATGTCAATTAATTATAAAGTTAATTTTTATTGCTTTAAGTAATGAGAAAAAACTAAGAAATCAAGGTCTAATGCCAACAAATATACCCGACATCCATATTTTCGTCTTTTCATTTAAAAAAAAATAAATTCCGTGACAATACTTAAAAATCTGTCAACTTTTTTGCAACTAGCGACTTGCGTCTGCAAGTTTATTTGGCAGACGTACAGTAATTCCGCTTTTAGTCAAGTAATCTACAAGTTCGGAAGGGTCAATCGACTTTGTGCGCGCACCCTTGACCTATGTCCCAAGCTATTCCGTCTAATAAGTAACCCATACAATGATTTTAAATATCTTTCTAAAATTTTTAAATCAACTATAAATTATTTGTTGTACGTAAGTCATAATTTTATTCACAATCAACATAAACAAAAAGAAAGCATAGTGATCTTTAGGGGCCTCTGGATAAAACACTAAACACACTAGAAACGATTATATTAATGTTAAAGGCTTGTGTTTTACCCATAAGGAATCTGAAAGATTTTAGTAGTTCTTAATTATAAACGTCGGACGAGATTAGCAGTCTGATGAGTAATCATCGGGCAAACGCTACGTGCTGTTGTGCGTGGTTCATAAACCACATTTATCTGTAGATGCCATCATGGATGACATTGCCCATACGTAATTGGGAGTATTTCAGGTATTATTTATTGCAGGTTTCGGTACTTGGACAACATTGACGGCACTGGGGAAAGATGGATTTAACGTCCAAAAACCCGGAACCCACGACCCCTAGTACTAAGGCTTTATACAAGCCTTCGTACTAGGGTACCGTTGGGAACCCGAATAACTGTTGCTGCTTTTATTGTAAAGTCAAAAAGAATAAAATTCTCTAGAGAGTCGGTTCTAATGGCTGGATTCCTGAACTTGCAAATTATTACTTTTAGTGGTAATGCTAGTTACCGCCACACAAAAATATTTCTAGCATATCATAAACTGACCGCCTTTACTCTCTCAAGCAGAAAACGGAATGTTATCAAATTTATAACGTCTCGAATTTAAAACATTCCTTTTTTCCGCGTCATTTGCACTAATAAAATCTACCTTTCTCACAAATCTTTTATTTATACCCAAAAATAATAAAACCCAAACAAACTGACAACATAGGATGACTTAGTGACTCTTTCTTTTGAGTAGCCACAACATAAAACTAAACAAATTTTGTACGTCTTCATTATTCTGGTGCGGTAGCTATTTATTCTGTGATAAAGCCAATTGTAATAAATTTAAAGTCGTTACGAGGTATGACAAAATTATAGACAGCTGATAACTAGTTTGTGCACACATTTTGTTTTTGTTGTAGATTTTCAACTCACATTTAATTTCACATTAAATACAGGAGTTTCCAAGGAATTAGTAATTGTATCTGGACGCAGACTGAATGGCGGCGAATGGCATAAGCTCTGGATTGACTATAATAAATATCATGTCAGGTGAGCTTTTTCCTAATTTTTCTAAAAGGATAATAAAAAATATTTAAATTTAGGTTTATGATAAATGAGGACTATCAGATGGTTGACCTTAAGCCTGAAGAAGAATTTGGACCATTTGAAGGATCTATGTTTATTGGTGGTGCACCATAGTAAGTAGACAGAGTAACCAAAGGTTTTTAAATTGTTTAAAAAGCAACATATATCGCACATCCCAATCAAAATGGTAGTATTTCAAAAATTTCACAAAATAGTTTTTTACGAGACGTTAAAGACTTTACCATTTTCAGTGATCTTTTGGATCCAAAATCTTCCGTTCATCAAGGCCTGATAGGTTGCTTTAGAGGTTTAGTAGTGAATGAGGAAATTCTGGATATCTATAGCTACATGAGTGTCCATTTAAGTGAGATTATTAAAGACTGTAAGCCTTCATGTGTACCAAATCCATGTAAAAATGGAGCACAATGTAAAGAATTGTGGAGCACCTTTGAGTGTGTATGTCCGAATCCATGGGCATATAATGGCCAGTACTGCGAAACAAGTAAGTTACTTTATATAAAATTTTAAGGCCAGGTACTTTAATTAATAAAGAGCTTTATTGTCCATGGTTACAATTGTCACAACAAATGTTATTATGAAAATTATTCGGAAAATAATTTTATTCGTTACTGAAAGTACCAGGCCTAAGAAATTAATTATAACCCTTACACGTTACCTACTCCACCCAATAGTATTTGTATTATAAACAGTAACCTGATTTTTTAACTTCTTTATTATTTTATACAAACAATTAAGTCTGCAAGTTTTAATATGTTACTTGTCTGCTCATCGTAAAGTGGTTTTACCTAGCAAGAATCTTAAATAAGTGTTTTTTTTTATAAAGTGATTCTAAGTTAAGGTTATCTTTTATTTTATCTTTTTTTGTTACAAGACTTTTTTTTATTATGTCTCTCATAACCTTTAATTTTGCCTAAAAAACGATAAAAAATATATTTCCTAGACACAAAAATCATTATTGAATTATTCTCTGTTAAATGTGTGGTAAGTTTTTCGAAAGTTGCGCAATGCCGATTTTGACCAATTTTGGTATACGGTTTTTTTTTTGGGCGCTGATCCGAATTTTTAGTTGGACACGTTTCGTTTTTAAGGTATCCATCATCAAATTAACAATCTTTTTCTATATTCCCCGTTCTTTTTGTTCTTAAGTTTAACACTATATTGGCACACAGTATTTTATAAACCCCTTTTACAAACGTTTTTTTGAAAGTGCTAGACAATGTTATGGTTTCAAGTTTCAATAACACTAAAATCTTGTCTTCATTTGTTAATTAATGCACAACGTTTCGGTTAATGATTTCTTAACCAGTCTCTTACTGTAGCCGTTCGGTATGGACAGGTAATGACGAAGAACTTGAAGGTTTCTTAAAACATCTAAATTGTCTCCGACCCTATATCAAATTCTCAATGGGGAAGAAGCAAAATTCGGCACTATCTTTTCTCGTCGTTCTATTTAAACGAAATAATAAATATATACAAACCCCGGTATACAGAAAACCTACCCACTGGACAATATTTACTGTAATTTGAACAAGGACCTAATTTTTATTACAATTCCGTATATTAAAGGAACTTCGAAAAATAGTTGCAGAATCCCGAATAAGTAATATATTAAAACGGTATTTAAGTCCAAAACCACTTTAAAAAGTATTCTTATTAAGACGATGTCCCAAATAATGACTTATCTACCAAATTCCCTGTAAATGTGGTGAGGTATACGTCGAAGGAACAAAAATACCACTTGAAATTAGAGTTAAAAAAAAGCATATGGCACGGGGTGAAACGTAGAAATCAGGGATTGCCGAACACGCATGTTCAACACACAACACCGCATACAACAGTCGGAAGCAAAAATAATTTATAAAGAAACCCACTGGAAAAAAAGTGAATTTAAAAAAGCTGTAATAATTGCAAACAACCAAAATATATTTAGCAAACTTAGCGTCGACATTTCGAATATCTGACAGCCGTTGCGGAACCGTAAAAAATCGGTTGAGCTTCGGTGAACAACGGATAGTATATAAGTCGTAGCTTATGAGAATAGTTTTTAGCTATCAGTTGAAAACGGCTGGAGATACATCACAAACCAAAACGTTGGGTATTAATCAACAAATAAAGACAATGTATGTTCAAGAGTTGGAACCTTTTACGAACTTCTTTTTATATTAATTTTTCATTAAATTGCAAAGTTTAACTTTTAAACGCCGCCTTCATGTTTGCTAAAAAAATCCCTAGTTTATATATGGTTGTGGCATTTGAAAGTGAGCTTTGCAACAAATTAAAAAAAGAGGTTTAATAAATTTAAAAGTAAGTTTTTAATAGTTATATATGAAATATTGTGTGCCAATTTAGTGTAAAAAAATCAAGTAAGGATGCAAAAAGAAGAAGGAATAGTAAAATTAGTTTGATTTTCAAGTTTAATGAGGCATATCTCAAAAATAAAACGTTCCTGACTAAACATTCTTTTAGATTCGTGATTAGCGCCCCAAAAAAACCCGAATACCAAAATTGGTCAAAATCGGCAAAATTGCCGCAACTTTCGAAACAATTACCAAATATGTTTATTTTTGATTACATCATAAACAGATGATTGATTAGAAAACCGTTTATAATGTTATCATACATAAAATAATATATTATCAGTACATAAACTTGGCTTGGTCTCTAAGTTTAGCCTCATTCGCTTGCTCGCTCGGCCATAAAAAAAACTTGCGCAATGAAGCCATGCTTTATGTACTTATGACGTAAATGGATATTATGCCATTTTCGTACGAGCTAGTTTTAAATTAACCACTTTAGTATGTCTATTATTAAACAGTAACAAAGGTACTAACTAGGCTGACGGAATTGAAGGTTCTTTTTCGAAACTAATAAATCGGGTTTAAAAGTTTGTTATTTTTTTCTGCCTTTCTTTTTTCGGTTGTTAATATTTTGGAGTATTTTTTTTTATTATTCCCAATAAAATATTACTGCTTAACAACTTAAACCGTTGTCATGACTAAAATGTTGTATTTTCTGTTGCAAAATTATCTTAGAGTATATTTTAATGTTTTCTTAAAGGTGATAAAAATTTCTTAACTAAATTACCACTGTCAATAATAAGAACAATTTTTACTTCGGACCACTGCACACTGTATGCGGAGTTGTTTTGACCATGCATGATCCATCACAATCCCCTCCCTCGACCCTTTTTTTCGTTTGTTTCTTGTTTTTTGGCAAGTGGTTTTTTGTTTCGCCAATGTATATATCACCACATTTACAGGCAATTTGGTAAATACAGTCCTTACTTGAAATAATATTGACATACGGAAAGAGGTGAAATGTCGAGGACTGACGAACATGCATGTATACAATGGTCTAAAAACAAATATTTATAAATGCACCTACAAAAAGTAATCAAAATTTAAATAAGCTTTAATAATTTAAGATAACCAAAATGTATTTACAAACCCTAGTATTAATATTTCAAATATTTGGCAGCTAATGTAAAAAAAATCGGTTAAACTTTGGGAATCTTCATAAACAACGAATAATATAGTCGCAGCTCTAAAAGTAACTTTTTAGTCATTGCTTGTAAATGGTTGGAAATACATGCTAACAAAAACGTTTTGTACCAATTGACAAATAAAGATATTAAAATGGATTTACATATATGTATTTTATTTTTCAGATATAAATACCAATGCAATTACATTTACCCAGAGCGAATCATATATTCACAGAAGCTATTTTACTAATGATACTGAAGAAGAGAAAAATGTTTTAAAGGATATTTTCAAGAAGCGAATATTGTTAAATCTTAGGACATATGACAACAATTCTTTGATCTTTTATGCAAACGATAATTTAAATAATTTTGTTCATCTACATATTATTGAAGGTAATATTTATTAACCAGACCATTGAGTGTAAGTTAAAGTTTAAGGACTTAGAGATGACCAGAGCCGAAACGTCGTATTTAAAAATAATTAGCACTATAATTTGCTGCTTTAAACAGGTTTGATGGTCTTATGTAGTTTTTACTGTTTAAAAAATACCGATGGTGAGCTTTGAATTTGTT
Organism: Listronotus oregonensis; assembly: GCA_019359885.1. Taxonomy (NCBI): domain Eukaryota; kingdom Metazoa; phylum Arthropoda; class Insecta; order Coleoptera; family Curculionidae; genus Listronotus; species Listronotus oregonensis. Next base: position 23,031 of record JAHBCN010003869.1, read on the forward strand.
TCACCCTGTATTTTTTTATATGACCCTTCATTATGTATGGTATATAATAATATTAGGTAAATCTTTTAACCGTATTTGTATTTTTAGTTTATATTTTTTAATTTTTCGAGTTTTGTCTTTTTGATATTAGTTTTTCTTTAGAGCAGGGTCCTAATTAATGATGAGGTTATTAAAAACCAAACAAATTATTGGGGGTCCCTAACACTAATATAATGTATTGTATTTTCGCTGCTTCAAAATGGTCATGGTAGAGGTGGTAAATTTAAAGTTTTAAAATTAATTTGATTTTTGGTTATAACGTATGAAAACATTTTTAGAAAAAATATTTTTATTTTTGATTAGAAATTAAATTTATTAATAAATTATCAATGGAAAATTATTTCTACAACTTTAAACTTTATAATGTATTTTTATAGAATATACATAGGTCCATGTTCTTCGATGAAACGTAGCTTTGGTCTTGCATGAGCTATAAGCCTTTGGACCGTTGCTAAATCGACTTTCTAAAATTATTGCAATATACTCCGCCTTAGCTATTTCTCATTTTGGGCTTTTCATCCATTATAATACACTTTTCGACTCAAAACTCTTCTATAGGACTTGCCTGAGGCACATTTGGAGGTTTGACGGGCTTAGGAGTAAAATTTATATTTTGAGCGGTTAACCATTCTGTCGTTCTCCTAGAGTAATGGCACGACGCTAGATCGGGCCGGAATGTGACTTCATCATTGGGATGATGAGTATTTATAAAGTGAACAAGTTTTGTTAGGCATCTTTCAATATAAATGTCCGCATTGATAGCTTCACCGCGAACACGTCCAACATACTGCTGAAAAACACTGCCTTCTGAGATGGCACACCATACCAAAATTTTATCGGCAAATTTGACCTTGCCTTTAAATCTAACTTGGTCGGGGCTTTTCAACATTACGTGCTTAAAATCCGTCGTTGCCTCTCATCTCGGAATTTGATAAGGTAAAATATTTTTCATCATCCATATTGAGAATTTTACCGGAAAAATGAATACGTCTCAATGCACGGCAACATCTAGGTATTTTTTCTAACTGAGCTGCCGTGTATTTAGGAGCCTTTCTTCTTTTATAACGTTTTAAATTATTTTTGGAAAGTGTTCTACTAACGGTATTTTTTTTTATCTTTATGACAGCTCACGAAGGATTATTATATATGTATATTATATCCTACGGATTATATATACATATATAAACCTTAGTACCAAACTACCGTGAGTGCCGGGTTTTCCGGTGTTTAACCCATTTCTTCCCAGTTGTTCCGTCAACGTTGTCCAAGCACTGAAACATGCAAATGTTGCATTTCACAGCACCTTTTAGACAACGCGGTAGTGCCACCACGGACGGTATTTTTAAATAACTACTACCTAACTACTATCATACGGAAAACATTGTATCTTCGGCCAATCTTGCGCAATGACTTTAGCAAATTGTTTTCTACACTTTTAACCAATCTCCTTTTTAGGGCACGACTTAAAACTCTGGGTCTTCCACTTTTTGGTAAATTATTGCATAGTATGTCATCTTTACAGTTTTTAATAGTCTGGTAAATTGTCTAATTGGAAATATTTTGGGCACTGAAAATTCTAACAATATCGCGCTTGGGTACTTGTCCAACTAAATGATAAATACTTGGACGAATATTAAGCTTACATGTACGACATCTGGACAAATCGTATTAATAACATTTAAATACGTACTTTAAGTTGTGTATAAACTTTTGTTTTCAATGGCATCTTGCTCCAAAGCTATCTACGATAAATAAATTAAATTGGAAATTTGCCGAAAACTTTAGGGACATACGTTAGGTTAAATTGTTGCACATTATTCTATTTTAATTATTGATTTTGTATTTTAAAGGGACAAAAGTTGAATACCTGTTTAACCATGAAAACCAAATATATAATATAACAGTTCCTTATAAAGACTTGAATTCAAGTAAGTCGGTGCAGATTGCTATAGTTCGAGAGAAGAACTTAACAACAGTATTCGTTAACGATCACAATAATTCCATTCCTATTGGTGTTAAATTGCTGGATGTTTATTCAAACAAACCATGGACTAATCCGGATAAAGGTAAGCTCCAATGAATCAAGAAAATTGTATTTTTAATATGTTTATATTGTCTTTAATCAATCAGCTAAAAAAATGGTTTTATTTTGGTGCACAAAATTTGAACTATGTTTTTTGTATCGTTACCTTCACATAATAACAGTGTTTTATATTTTTGTCATATAAACACTCTTATTTAGTAACTTAATAAAACGTTTTGTTTCAGAGGTTTTAGCACCACAACGGCCACCAGCACCACCAACTGAGTATTTTCAATTAAATATTGGAGGCTACGATCCGGAAACGTTACTAAAAGTTACTGATGACCCATCTCCATTACCAGGTAATTTATTATTTTACTATTAGAATTAAATATTATCTAACAGGTACACTTTTTAGGTAAAACTCGCTAGTACTATTTTTATATTATTTTTTAAAGGCTAAATTATGAAATAGGTAATGATAAAGCAATAGCTTTTACTTTTAAGTGCGTAAAATCTTCAGTGGTTTAATGCTGCAGATTTAAATCAAATCAATATGCTTAAGATACCTAGTGGTGCGTTTGGCCCATATTTTATATTAAGTTATCCACAACTTATGTTCGATCTGTTCTATTTTTAGGTTATGTTGGATGTTTTAGAGGTTTTCAAATTGATGACACCCTTATCGATTTACCGTCCAAAATTAATACCAGTGAACCAGGTATGAAATTTGTCTTGCAAATATGTACAATTAGAGTAAAACCTTAGATTTAGCTTAATGGGCTCCATTGCATAAAATTAATAATTTTAAATTTGACGTCAGAACAAAACGACTTGTGACGACACGGGACCCGTTGAGTTCCAATATTAGATTTTTTTTGCTCCGTTCGTTTATTTTATTCAAAGCAAAAACAAAAAATGCATTTTGCGTTTTTTTCTTTCTTTTTAAAATTAATTGGTTTAATGCCAATAACATATTATGAAAATAAATGTAACTACAGGTTAAACTAAAAACTGTTTATTATTGTTTAAGAAAAACACCTGATAAATTTTCATATTTACCGAGATTTTGAACGAATGCAATATAAATATGTGGTTGGGGGCTCGTGACCTCAATTTCATTTTCGTCCTCATGTTTAAAATTTGAATTTTAAATGCTTTAAGTTTGGCAGAAGTGTTATTTTATACCTATAAAGGGTTGTTTTTAGCCAATAAAAAAAAGTGCAAGGAGGCTATTCGTATTTATTACGTGGACTTTTTTGTTTTGAAAGAATACAAATAAGAATCAATAATATTTGGAAATGTAGGAGAATTTTTAGATTTTAGATACCGAAATGTTGCAGTAAAATTTTTATTGCATATTGCCGATTCCGCACCTTCTAAAGTGGCTAAAAAGGCTTTTTTTGTTTTTTTATATTAGGTAAAAGCTACTTTGACTTATTGACTTTTAATTTCCACAGTACGTTTACAACTTAAATCTTTTAATTTTTAAAGGTATAATTATTTTAAATAAATAACAAATAATAATCATTAAATTTAGTTGTAGGTGTAATTCCTCACTGTAATATGAAGTGTGATGAAGAGCCATGTAAAAATGGCGGTACTTGCATTGAAGATTTTAGAAATCAAGAACATACTTGCAATTGTGAACACACAAGTTACTATGGAGAATTCTGCAATCAAGAAAAAGGTAAGTGGGTTACTAATATAAAAATACTAACCAGACACTATGTTTCGCTTTCTAACCTGTACATTTGGTGCACATTCAAAATATATTAGACTGATGACAGCTTTTAAAATTTTCTATGAAAAAATATGTGTTTTAATTACTCTAAACTACTTAAAATTTATTAACATACGAAAATATTAATTGCTAAACAGGTATGTTAATTTTTTTTATCTTGAGACAATCTACGAAGGCTAAAGGCCTAAGTACTATCGTACCGTATGTGTCTTAAGTAAAGTAAGAGGTAGTGTATTATCACGATACTTAAAGCTCTTTCTAAGAATAAAGAAAGAAACAAAGTGAGAAGTTTGACGTCTATTCAGCTGGACTGTAAAGAACAACATGTTACTCTTGGAAGGGGCTAGGGGACAAATAATATTGGCTAATTTCTCAGAGCAGAAGCCGTAAAAATACCTATAAAAAGCGAAAAGTCCCCCACAGCTCATTGGTGGGCAAAATAAGGCAGCTTCCTCCTTTAATACGAATATTTAGTTAGGGCTAGCATTTATTCTGTTAAGATTTTAAATTTATCTAAAATGCCTACGATGAAAGAAGGCAGAAGAAAAAATTATGGTAAAACCAGTTCAATCTTAATTTGATACAAATTATGTGTGTAACGAAATTGAAAGCTAATAATTATTACTTAATTTTTAAACATGCTTTTAATGATAAAAGACTATGCTAGATGTAAAATAAAAACAATGTATAATTTAAATATTAAAAAATAGGAATTACACCCTTGACAGGTACTTAGGCCTTAAGCCTTTGCGAACTGTCATAGGATTTAAAATAATTATAAGGATAAATATGTTCTATAGTTTTGTGGCGGATTTTTGTTTCAGTATGTTTTCTTTGGGATACTGGCCATACTACTTATTGGAAAATGGGACCCCTTTGGTCCGGGTCCCGGGGTATAACGAATTGAGCCTGTCCAGCCCTATTGACCCCTATGAACTAGCAGATCGCCTGCGACAAAAGAAGAAAAACCCCCAAAACCAAAAAAATTAAAAATATAAATCTACGTTTTGGTGGCAAGTCGGCCACCGATGTCCAGATGAAACTGAAAGAAAAAATTAAACTAAATTTTAAGAAAATTTCCCATGTTTTTAGAGCAAAAATGTATTAAAATTTAGCTTATTTTTTTTTAGTTTCATTTTGAAAACGGTGGCCGACTTGCCACAGAAACGTAGATTTATATTTTTGATTTTTTGGGGGGTTTTTCTTCTTTTTTGTTGCAGGCGATCTGCAGGTTCATAGGGGTCAATAGGGCTGAGCATGCTCAGTTCGTTATACCTCGAGACCCGGACCACAGAGGTCCTATTTTTCAAAAAGTAGTAAGGCGAGTATCCCAAAGAAAATATTCTAAAATAATTATAAGGATATTATAAAGTGTCTATAATAATATCAAACGCATGCGCAAATTTCAAATTATTATTATTTTTTTTTCGTTATCGTTACCTAATGACTTAATATGTACTTTTAGGTGCTGATTTTAATGGTGAAGCCATTTTAAGCAGAGTCTATGTTCTAAATGGTACTGTGGATCATGTTAAAATACAACTGGCCTTCTCTAGTTTGGATGTCAGGCAGAAAAGTACTGTGTTGCTGTTACTTCAGACCGAAAACAAGTATGCCTGTTTCTCATAATGTTACTATAGATTTCATTTACAATTTTTAAAAGTTTTTTCAAGAGTTGTTTTTTTTTCTTTGTGACTCAGATATATAAATAAGTAGCAAATACTTTAAAAAGTTAATATAAGCTAGCATAAGCTAGTTTCGGATAAAAGTGTTCTTTTTATTTTTTTATTTATTTAGTAAAATAATTAAATCGGTCCAAGGTTAGTTTTTGTTAACAAAATACCATTTTCAATAAAATATATACAGGCTAAGTTTCATTATTACTCCCATCAGAGTGGAGCAAGTAGATTTTTAAGTTACATGTTCTTGGAGCAAGCGGAGCTAATCCAAAATATTGAAGCCAGTATAAAAGTGTTATTTTAATTTGTTTGTTAAAAAATAAAACACTTACGGCCGAGTGATGATCGCGTTGTTAAATTTGGCAATGGACTTAGCAATTGTAAAAAAATAACAACGGTTTGGAATGTTTAACAAAACGTCATTGTCAGTGTTATTCAATAATTTTAGTAGGAAACCTGTCACAATCTGACATTTTGTTAAACATTTTAAACCGTTGTTAACTTTTAACAATTGCTAAGCCAATTGCTTAACTTAACAACGCGATCATCACTCGGCCGTTAAACTTCAAGCTATTGTCTCTAAAATTTAATAAGGTTTTTTTTCTGGCTATTTGTATGAATAATAACGGTGCATTTACCCTCTTTATATTTTTATTGGTGCAAATTTAATTGACATTAGCTGAATTCATCTTAAAGCCTTGAAATCTAGAGCTAAAAGAGTTGCTTATAGCGATCTAAGATTAAATAAAATAAAAAGAATTGGGGTTTTCTTTTCTGCTCTAAATAAAATAAAGCAACATTTTTAAGCAAACGAAGTAAAAAATGTGATATTGAAACCTGGCAAAAATATTTTCTACTATGTTGCAGTTTTTAATAAAATAATTAATTTGTTTTAAGTGACCCTCCTATTTTACACTTAGGCCACCTGTTTGTGTACCAACTCAACTTTTTTATTTTATTAATTATACTTACAAATTAGATAAATCGGTACATAAGAAGACAAATCAACCAACCCACCATTTCCTAATCAACATATTTTTTAAATTGAAATTATTATTCTTACAGCCGAAGTTACTATTTGTTGGTAGGCTTAAGCCTGGAAGGTTATCTGACCGTGACAGAAGATCGAGAAGGAGAAGTGTTCTCGGCGACCGTTAATAAAAAAAGCTTCATTAATGGTGCTAGGCATTCTATATATTACAAAAGAGATTTTAACGAATCTGAACTCTATGTTGACAAAGAGTTGACGGAGATGGTACAGATTGCTGCTCAAACATTTACAAATATTCCTGAGTTAGGAGCCAACGAGGTGCAGATTGGTGGACAGGAGACCAACGACCCAAGATTTGCCATTTATAAGAAATTTAGTGGATGTCTTTCAAGTAAGCCCTATACTATTAAATAGGCTATTGACTATTACTTTTAATAAGAAACAAATTCGTACAAGGAATTTTATTGCGTTTTGGAGAACGAAGTAAATTTGTTATGATTTAAAAAAAAATAAATGTATTTTTATTACTATTTTACATAAATTTTTGCCGATGTTTTTTATATCAGATTATTTTTATTTATTATTAAAAAAGTACTTTATTAAAAAAAAGTTTTTTATAGTTAGAAATAATTATTATCAAGTACAGCAATGGAAAAAAGGTAATTGCAGTTGATAATGTGGGTATATACCTTATTGTATTTAGACTAAATAAAAAGTTTTGTTAGCTTAGACAAGTAAAGTAATTTTTCTTGCCACTAATCTACAGATTCATGGCCACTAAAAATTCTAGGTTAGGTTAGGTTAGGATTAAGTTAGTGGGCTTAACACCCTCCACCGCAAACGACGGGTCTATTGTGGCGCACACCTTTTTTGGGGAAGAGGTTTTCCACCTCCCCCGGCAAAAATGTGTCATTGCCAAGGATTAGAAACCTGAGTCGGGGCACTGCCGGATACGAACATAATAAGTGCTCTGCTGTTTCATCCTCTTCCATGCACATGCGGCTTTCAGCGTCTTCCGCTAAGCCGATCTTGTGCATGTGGTATCTTAATCTGCAGGGTCTTGTGTACAGTCCTATTAGAATTTTAAGGTGTGTCCTTGTTTGCTTCAGTAGTCTGACGGTACATTGTTGGTTAGGAAGGCGAGTGTCTTAGAGCCGGAAGTCCAAGCCAGTACCAAAAATTTTCTCTCTGTGTCCCAGCTGATATAAACTGCTTGGCCATTTTTTAAGATATTTTCCTATGACAGGTGCCGGCCCTGTGAATTTTGTCTCCGCCCTCCTTTTGGCAAGGATGTCTGCAGATTCATTACCCTCCAGGCCGGTATGTCCAGGTATCCATAGTAGGGTAACCTTGTTGTTTTGACCCAATTTGGTTAGCGCATCTTTGCAGTTCCAGACGATTTTGGAATTGCACCAGCTGGATTCAAGAGCCTTTAGAGCTAGCTGCTTGACTGTCAGAGAATATTTTGATTGTCTTACGTGTGTAGTGCCGATCAACCAGCGTTCTAGCACACAACTCATCAGCATATACCTCCGCTTGAAATATGGTTGAGAAAGAGTCCAGGCTGTAAGAAAACTCTGCCTTTGGCTTTTTTCTATATATTCCGGCTCCAACACCGTCTTTGGTTTTGGAGCCGTCTCCCCGCAGCAAGTCGGTCGCGTTTCGACTAGTCCTTTCTTTGTGGGTAGACTACACTGTAGGGCCACTTGTAGTTGTTGGCATTATGTCTGAGGGCATTCCCAGTCTGTTACAGGTCAGGACACTCCTGAGGAGACTGGTGCTCTCTATGTGACATGCCTGCGGTTTATTGCTTACCGCTTGATAGAGTTGGTATGTTGCCCCCTTGCCTTTCTCTCCAAGTAAATATGTAGAGGAGGCAGTCCTAGGAGAGCTTCCATGGCCGTCGTAGGTGTTCTGCGCAGCGCACCCGTGATCATTAAACAGATCTGTCTCTGCAGGCTAGATAGCTTTGCTTGAGCTAGCCGCTGCTGTCCTTTGCACCACTATGCCATAGAGCCATACGTGATCATTGATCTTATGACTGTCACCTATAGCCAGTATATCTGTTTTGGTTGCATGCCTCAGGATTTACTACAAATTTTGCGACATGTTCAGAACGATAGGTTCGCCTTGCGGGTGACCTTTTCTAGATGCGAATTCCACCTGAGAGTGCTATCTAGGATTAGCCCCAGATATTTTGCTTCTTTTGCAAATGGTATTATTTTACCTCGAAAAGTTGGTGGTCTTAAGTTATCCAGGTTTCTTTTTCGGGTGAAGAGGCAAGAACCATTTTTGCGAGTTTATTGCCATTTTTTCCCTTTAACACCAGCTCTGTGTAGTGTTTAGTACCTCTTAAAGGATGTCTGTAATCTTCTCTTTAAAGTTTCCTTTGATTATGATGACTGGATCCTCTGCATGGGCCTGCAGATCGATCTCCCAAAGGGAGAGTATGGCCGGCAGGTCATTCACCAAGAGCGACCACTGTAGGGGGGATAGAACCCTATCCTGCGAGCACTCCCTGGCGACCTGACTGATATGACTAATATATATATATATATATATATATATATATATATATATATATATATATATATATATATATATATATATATATATATATATATATATATATATATATATTAAAATATATTATTAGGAACTTTAGGACTCATTAAGAAGGGTAGCAACATTTTCAGAGCAACAGTGCTGGGAGATGCCATCTTCACCAGGCGATTTATAGGTGTGGAATGAGCCTACTGCACCCCGTATCGCTTGTGCTGTTATTTTGTTAGACGTTAGCCAGTCGCTTTTCTAAGGCCGTTTTAATCAGCCATAACTTCATACTTTACATAACTAAAAATAAAAAATCATAGGACACCATTTTTTTAAAAGATAACAAAAATAAACAATAATGACGTTATTAAAAATTAGTATAATTTCGACTTTAGTCTTAGTGGTTTATGCTTTTAAGAGGTTCAGCACAACTTCCTTATAACTTCATTTTAAAATATTGTTCAAGTACAATTACTGGTGTTTCTAAGCCAGCATTAAGTCTAGGTTAGTACAATGGAATGTGACATGTCGTGTTTTTAAACGATAAGATTGAATTTTTTTAACATTAATATTGCAATATCTGCATATTTCAGTGCTTAGAGAAAAATGAGTTCAACTCGAAAATTCCGCCACCCACGCCACGGTACCATGGTACAGGCATCAAGCCTTCGTGTACTGTCATATGTAGATGTATTTTTACATGAATACTTTTTTATTGCAGATTTTATATAATTTTCATGTATTTACTAACTATTTTAGAATACCTGTTTTTTTTTAGATATTTTTATTGAAGTTAATGAACATGTTATGAAACCGTTGGAAGAATATATGCTGTTTACCAAAACAGGGGCTGAAAAAGTAAATGTATCTAATTCTCATGGCGTTAGAAGTGCCCAGTGCAGTGCAGATTTTGATGTTGTTCATGAAAAAACTCCTGGTACTCCGAACCTTAATATTAGTCAGGTAGGTATAGATGTAAGTATGTTTATCTTACCAAATACGTTTATTTATCTCACTGTATTAGTAAAAAAATATCTAGTCTGGTATTTTAATTAAAAGTAAAAAATTTGAAATATATTTTTAAGATCATAATTGCACTATGTTTTCCAAATATTTAAATTTAATAAAAATAAGAATAGAAATATGTTTTATTTATTTGCTTTGAATATTAAAAAACCTTTTATTTAACTTAAATTTGGATTTAAAAAAAAGTTTTGCTACAGTATAAGTATAATTATATATTATTTAAGTGTGTTGATCTTTTAACATACAGAATGTACCAAAATATGTGGGCAATCTCTCGGAATCTAATTGAAAACCTAAAAATATTATAATAAATAATATTGTGACAAGTTACGAGAAATAAAATATTATGGTTGGTAATTTTTTTTACATATTTTACATATTTTCTAATTGTACGTTAATATTTAAGGATACAATTTTTGAGTTGATTAAAAAAAAACTTTATATGAACGCATGTCTTAAACGTCTTAACTTTTGAGATATAGGCTGGTAAAATTTTCAAAAATAAATCATTTATTATTAATATCTGTAATACCACTTTAGATATTTTAATGAAATTTGGCATAAATGTAATATAATTTACGAAGCATGATTAAGTGTACCATATTCTTTTTTAGTTCCACCAGTAGCGTTCGTACGAAATTTGACCTGTCTATTTTGGCAGACATTGGTAGTATGCCACAGATTTTTCTTAAAATAAAAAATATTTTTAAATTCCATAATCATTTCTAAGCAAAGTTGATAACTTGATTTTTTAATCCGATTTACGGTTTTTGCTTAAAAAATAAAAACCGTTTTTCTCCACGATAATAACAATATCGGTAAACAATATCACCATGCAGAGAAATATCTAAATTAAATTTTTCTAGGTGAAAAGCGTACGTCGGACTAAAAAAATCGAGAGATAAAATCTGCTCATAATTTTTTTAGTTCGACGCACGGTTTTTACCTAGAAAATTTAAATCTAGATATTTCTCTGCATGGTGATATTGTTTACCGATATTGTTATGATCATGCAGAGAAACGATTTTTATTTTTTAAGCAAAAACCATGCATCAGATTGAAAAAATGCCTGCTTAAAAATGATAATGAAATTAATTTTTTTAATTTTAAGAGAAATCAGTGGCGTAATTTATTTTTGAAAATTTAACCACCCTGTTTCTCAAAAGTTAAGACGTTCAGGACATACGTTCATATGAAGTTTTTTCTTAAAATGGCTCTAAAAAATGCCTCCTTAAATATTGACGTACAATTAAAAAATACCCCTCATAATGTAAAAAAATACCAAATATGATATTTTATTTCTCGTAAACAGTTAATTTTATCGATGTCAATCAAGAGTACTTTTTTCTTAGTTTAAGGTTAAAGCTATCCAAAAATAATAATGTTGAGCCTTTATTATACAAGGTGTTAAAAAAATTGCTATTATTGTGTCAGAGCTAGTCCGTCCCTGGCAAACTAAATACGCCAAATATAATTTAATGAGTTTATTTTAAGAAGACTTATCTAGTAACCATCATATTAAAACGATATTGAATTACGCCTAGTACTTTAGAGGTTATTTAAAAAAAAAACGATTTCCAGGGGCTCCCTTTATGTACCTGTATCTCCGTAGGGGAGGGTCGTAGGAAAAAAGTTTATGGGAACTTGTCATAATATTTTTAGGTTTTCTATTAGATTCCGAGAGATTGACCACATATTCTGGGACACCCTGTATATGATAAGTTGTTTCTCAACACTTTCTTTATCAGTGTAATGTACCTATTTACTCAGATATTTTGAACTGCGAATGTATTTTATTTCTCTCATCTTCCAACTTACTACCACTGTAATATTAATTAATCTATTTTACATACTCCTAACCCTTTAATTTTAGGGTAAGGATAAAACATGGGTTCAAGATGCACCACAAAGGATTCTTTACACGTCTTTTTACTCTACGGATTCAGTTGAAGAGGATAATATGGAGCAACTAATAGTTATAATACTGGCCTCATTTTTTGTTTTGGTACTGATATGTATAAGCTATGATGTTTACAGAACGAATAAAAGGTATAAGGAGAAAAAAGAGTTTGAAACAGATGCAAGTATTCTGTTGTCGAGGCAACAGGCAGCCATTATGCAGGAAAATAATAGAGCTGTGGGTATTATTTACACTAATTAGGTTTTTTTTTGTAGAAGAATTAACCAAAAAGTAGTATTTTTACGGAATTCCCAAAATAAAAACAATTACAAAAACACAAAAATGATTTTTTTACTTTAGTCAACAAGAAAAACGGAAAATGACCTGAAAAATGTTTTATTAATTATTTTATTTTTTCAAAAATATATTTTTACTAAAGAGATAAGATTATTTTCTAATTATAAAAAATATATACATATATTTTAAATTCTACAAAAACGAAACGGTTTTGTACAGGGTGGGAATTTTATTAGGGTCCTATACATTTTATCAAAAACTGCAGACTTTTGAAAAAAAAAGTTCGGATAAAAGTTTCTTGGAATAATTAATGCTTTTAATTAATTTCACTTTTACATATACAGGGTGTTCATTGTGTTGGTCACCGGTGTTCACTTCTTTATTTTAAATGGAATATCGTATATATTATAATATATATTTAGATAGCGCCTCCAAAGACGAGTTCAGCGATATATAACAGTATGGGTCTGTGTCGCGACATTTCGAATTTATTGAATTTTTCTTTAATTTTTAACCCATTTTAAAATAAATACAAATACGGTAAATATTCTTTTTTTTTTTAAATTTGTTTACGTAAAGTGAATTACAAAAGCCTAAATCATTTATATTAGCGGGCAATTTTTTTTTTAATTTTAAAAATCTTACCATGTTGCCATGTTTTGTCTATTGCAAAATTTCTTAAGGTTTTTAAATGCAACCCCCTGTATATAATAGAAAATCTATATAAATAATTAAAAGACCTTTTCAACGATGTATAACAACATGGTTCTGCAAGTCACTGTTTCGAACTTACGAATGATTGTCTTCAGGAAAAATCATATTTTTCTTTTTTTCAACACAATAAATTTGGTTTAAGATGGGTTAACCAAATATCCTATATTAATTTATAATTGAAAGTATACATGGTGTAGTATGGTTAGAAAAAGAAAAATATGATTTTTCCTGAAGACAATCATCCATAGGTTCGAAACGGTGACTCGCAGACCCATGTTGTTACACATCGTTGAAAAGGTCTTTTAATTCTTTATATAGATTTGGTACTATATACAGGGGGTTGCATTTAAAAAACTCAATAAATTTTACGATAGACAAAATATGGCAACACTGTAACATTTTTAAAATAAAAAAAAGCCAACTAATATAGATAAAATAGGCTTTTGTAATTCTCCTAACGTTAACAAATCTTAAAAAAGGAATATTTACCGTATTTTTATTAATTTAACAAAATTGAAGTAAAACTTCAATAAATCCGAAACGTCGCTACACAGACCCATACTTTTATATATCGTTAAACTCGTATTTGGAGGCGCTTTCTAAATATATAATAATATATAGGGTGTCCCATTTAAAATAAGGAAGTTAACATCGGTCGCCAACACAATGAACACCCGGAATATGTGAAAGTGGAATTAATTAAAAGCATAAATTATACCAAGAAACTTTTGTCAGAAGTTTTTCTTAAAAGTCTGCAGTTTCTAAGAAAATGTATAGGACCCTAATAAAATACCCACCCTGTACATTGTTAAGGGATTAATAATATATCAAATGTATACCAATACTTTATTTTGAAACTGCATTTTTTAAACTAAACTTACTTATTTAAAATATAGGCATATATTTTTTTATTTTGTATTATTTAGTATTAAAACTTAAAATAATAATAATAAAATTAATACAATAAAATATATCATTATACAGAATGATTCAAGAAACATATGCTATCGCTTAGTGGTCCAAAAAAATGCTACATAAACATGGGTCAAAAGTGGCCCTATTTTTAAAATGCAGGGTGTGGAAAAAAAAACGAATTAGAATTTTTTCCTTATTTCCAAATTGTTGATCTAAATAAAACTTGGTAGAGTTAAAATATTGATTGAAAATACCCCGCTCTGATGCTAAAGTTTTGTGGACTCTTATGGACCAGTAACATAGCTTTATGCATATTTATTAATTTTTTTGAATATTATTTCGTTATAACTTTTTTGTTATTACTTATAAATAATTTGATAAATGAGTATTTTATGCTTAGTTTTGCACAAAAACAATAATCCTGAAATAACTCAATAACCTTAACTGATTTCAAGAAACTTGCGATGGAAGTATTTGTGTTCAAATCGAAAAACCCAATTTGAGAACAAAAGGGAAAGTCCATTCCCAATTTTTATTTACTTTTTCTATAAATTTATTTTTATTAATATTATAATTACTTTAATAATAGATAATACAATTTTTAGATTTTTTATAAGTTATAAAAAAATATAGTCTTTAAATAATGTTAATTAAAGGTTTTATTTTTTCTTTTTTTCAGTCTGCGGATTTAGAATTAAACAGCTTGGTTAAATCTCAGCAAAATGGTAAATTACCTACAGAAAAAGTAAACGGTAACTCCATAAACGGCACCAAGGATAAGGAGGAAGCCATTCCGATTGTGGAGGAAGTGCAAATAAATCCATTAAAACGTGCAGATAGTAGAAAAGACAGACAAAAAAGAATAAGCTTTAGAGGTAAATAGATGTTTTCAATAGACTTTTAAAACAAAAAATATTTGGATAATTTTTTAAAAAATTCAAAACCAAGTGAGTTTAATTAATAAACTAAAAAATAGCTTTTTTTTCATATACAAATAAAGTGCCTGGTAAAATTACATTATAAGATATCTAATATTATTTGATGCACTAGTAAAAATTTGAATTTTAAGGCTGTAGGAGTTATGTGTGTGAAATTCAAACCATACATAGCTTGACCAGAATATTTTTATCAGTAGTAGTACACAAATAATATGGTTACTTTTTGTATTGGAAATATTATTTTGTTTTTAATAGATAGAAAAATATATTTTATTGAATAAATTAAAATCAACAACTACCTTTTTTTAACTAATAGATAAATATTTGATTAATAGACATTCTACTTGTCATTACATGTCATTACAATAATATACCGGGTGGTGCGTCGCCGAGCGAAACATAGGAAATCCCATGTAAATTTTAAAGGGGTCAATTATTGCCTCCCCTGTACATTTTACAGAAAAAATGTAAGATAACTTTTTAAAGAGACAAATATGACAAGCTCTCGTGCCAAGTTTTAAAAAATTTTAATAAGCGAATCTTGAATTTTTTAATTAAATGTAATTGCAAAATTATCAAATTTTCGGTTCAGGTAAAACCAAACAGGCACCAGTAAAATGAATATTATCCCTGACATGAGGAAAAGTGTCAATAATTCAGTGACAGTCGGTATTTGAAAAAAATATGAATTATTCAATCGACGAAAAAGTATCCATAATTAAGTGGCATTATGCGGGAAACAGTTTTAGAGCAGTATCTAAAATGTTTTCAGTTTATTTCCCTATCAAGCCCATTCCGTCCATTTCAACTATTTAACGTATTGTTAATAAGTTCGAGTCCAAAGGTACCGTAATAAATAATTGTAAATGTTCAACTAAGGATATCCAAAATAGAGCTGAAGAAAGAGAAAACAGAGATCTTAATATTCTACTGAGTGTGGAGGAAAACAAAATGGTTAGTACGAGGGTTTTTGGGCAACAAGTAAATAAACATTATACAACGGTATGCGCACTTTGCAAAAACACCCATATTACTCGTATAAATTTAAAAAAAATCAAGAACTGCAGGAAGGCTATGAAGAGCGAAGAATAGCATTTTGTTTTGAAAATGATGAAAAGAGCAAATAACGATGGAAATTTCTTAAGAAATATTTGTTTTACCGATGAATGTACATTATGGTGACGGTGAAGATGAAGACTTAACGACAGTGGTTTAATTAGGTATAAAAGTGCAGTCGTGGGTGCGTTTCTAGAACTAGTGATGGGCCTTAAGGGTGTATTGTCCTTGTGTATCTTCGGTAGTCCATAGAGATGAGGAGGTTTACTGTTATGTGGAGTTAAAGATTTTCTTGTTTCATCGGTCAGAAAGTTTTTGTATTTCCTTAAGGTCCTCTAAATTTTGTTCTCTATGGATGCTGTTGGATCTTGATCAAGAGATCTGTATTTACCCTTTCGAAGAACTTCATCTATTTTTTGATCGTAAGTGGTTGCATCCATAACTCCTTAAGGCCCATTACCAGTTCTAGAAACGCACCCACGACTGCACTGACAAAACACCTTTTAGACCTAATTAAACCACTGGTCGGTAAGTCTCCATCTTTGGTTAAAAACTCTAGTCATTTTGTTGACATTCTCAAAAATGTAGAAATAGGACCAGACGATACTTTTGTTAGTTTTGATGTGGAAAGTCTATACACAAACGTACCAGTAGAAGAATCGTTAAGCATTATCGAGCCAAGCTTAAAGAAGATAAAACACTAGTAGAACGCACCACCCTGCCGCTGGGTGGAGAGATGGAGTTGTTGGAGCTTTGCCTCCGTAGTTCTTATTTTCAGGTGAAAGATGAGTTCTACGTGCAGGATGATGGGCTTTCCATGGGTTCATCGCTCTCCCCAGTGGTAGCAAATATCTATATGAAATGGTTTGAGGAACATGCAATTAAAACTGCACTAATTAAACCAAAAGTTTGGCTAAGATATGTTGTCGATACTTTTATTGTATGGACAGGTAATGACGAAGAACTTGAAGGTTTCTTAAAACATCTTAATTGCCTCCGACCTTGTATTAAATTCACAATGGAGAAGGAGCAAAACTCGGCCCTACCTTTCCTTGACGTTCTAGTCAAACGAAATAATGGTCATATTCAAACCTTGGTATACAGAAAGCCTACCCACACTGGACAATATTTACACCAGAATTCTAACCACTCTAACGAAACCAAACGGGGGGTTATACGTACTTTATATAATCGTGCAGTGACCTTATGTAACAGTAGGGAATCACTGCAAGAGGAAATGGATAACATAACTAGGGATCTTAAGCAGAATGGATACAGTGAGAGGCTAATAAAGGAAACAATCGAAAAATATCAAAATAGGACAAGAAACTCTAATTTAAACGGGACCCCACGTGACCAAATATTTATGACAATTCCATATATATTAAAGGAACTTCGGAAAAGATTCGCAGAATCGCGAATAAGTATAATATTAAAACGGCGTTCAAATACCAAACTACTCTAAGAAGTATTCTTACTAAGACAAGACCAGACAACAATGTTTCAAATAAGGACTGTATCTACCAAATTCCCTGTGAATGTGGTAAGGTATACATCGGGGAAACAAAGAGACCACTTGAAGTTAGAGTTAAAGAACACAAAAAACGAGGTGAAACGTCGAAGTCAGGGATTGCCGAACACGCTTGGTCAAAACAACACCGCATACAATGGTCGGTATTTAGCAAGCCTAGCATCGATATTTCGAATATCTGGCAGCCGTTGCTGAACCGTGAAAAGTCGGTCGGTGAACAAGGGTTAGTATATAAGTCGTAGCTTTTAGGAATAGTTTTTAGTAATCACTTGAAAACGGTTGGAGATACATCACTAACCGAAACGTTGTGTAACAATTAACAAATAAAGACAATGGAAGTTCAAGATTTTAGTGTTATTGAATTTACCAAATGTTCAGAATTGCCGGTATTGGAGCCAAGAAAATGAACATCGCTTTGTTCATACTTGTACACAATATCCCCAAAAAACAAATGTATTCGTGGGTATTATCGAACACCATTGAACCCTTTTTTATGTAACAACCAATTTGGACTTATTTTAAAATCAAATTGGACCCGCCTTGGAAAAAGTTGTTCGGGAAGATCAAATGATCTGCTACCAAATGGATGGTTGCCCCGCCCATAACACCCGTATGGTTAGAGAGTACCTGGAAAATGCTTTTAACGGCAATATTATTGGTTCACGGTACCGGATACCTTGGCCAGCCAGGTCATCTGATCTTTCACCGAATCACTTCTTTCCGTGGGGTCACTTAAAAAGTGCATTTATAAAAGTGTAAAATTTGAGAATCTTTAACTTAGCAACGTTAGAAATGAATTTTATGATCGGTTGGGATATTGTTTAGCTGTTAATGGGGGTTTGTTTGAACATTTGATTAATCAATGTTTTTATGTAATTCTCTATTATTTTAAAAAAGTTATTGTATTTTATTTTTTCACGCCCAGTAAAATATTAAGAGTTCAGTTCTCTCTTTTTCGGATCTATTTTCGATCTTCTGAGTTAAACATATACAATTATTTATTGCGATGGCTTTGGACTCGAATTTACTGACAATACCTTTAATTGTTGAAATAGACCAGATAGGCTTGATGGAAAAATAAATTCAGATACTGCTATTGGTTTAATTAAATTCTAGTATGATAAAATTATTTTTTTAATGATCGATAGTAATAATCGTTATTAGTTAAACTTAATTGTTACATTAAATAAAAGGTTTGATAAAAAAACAATGTTAGCGTGTCTTTTATTTTAAATGCAATGGTTGTGAGAAAAAAAACCATTCCTTTTATTTGGCCGTACGTCAGATTTGACAAGGCCTTATAACAAATTGTTTGCTGGTATCTGTTTGGTTTTACCTGAACCAAAATTTTGGATATTTTGCAATTGCATTTAATTATATAATTCAAGAGTCACTTATTAAATTTTTTGAAACTTGGCACAAGGGGTTTTTAGATTGGTCTCTTTAAAAAGTTATCCTACATTTTTTCTGTAAAATGTACAGGAAAGCCAATAATGAACCCCCTTAAAATTTACATGGGATTTCCTATGTTCGGCTCGTCGACGCACCACCCGGTTTACTAAACTAACTAGATTAACTTTAGGTTTTCTTTACTTTTGAACATTCTTAAGTTAATCTATAAAATAAATTTAAAAGTTGATTATACATAGATAAATTTTATACTGTAACAGAGTTACAAAAAAATGTGACTTTTAGATAGTGCAAGCGAACTCAGTTGGGATACGCCAGATGAAACATCTGAAATGTTAAGCCCCATGTTGGAAGAGGAAGAAGAAGACGAGGAAAAAGATGATGAAGATGAAGATGGAAGTCTGTCAAATGTTGTAAGTAAAACCGGTAACCTCGTAAGCATGGCACCTATCAGTTCTATAAGTGAGGTGACGCTTGCTGATAGAAAATCTATGGTAAGCATGGCTGATTAACTAAAAAAATAGACCGATTTGTTACTTTTACGTATGTCATTAGTATACTATATTAATAGTTTAATAGTATAAAAGTATATAAAGTTTTGATTTAAGCAACATTTTAGTTGTATATCTTAAAACTTATTGCTTTACATGGTTAGCAAGAATTAAGGAATCTTGAAAGTGATACTTTTGCCGATTCAAAAGGCAAAGTTGAGTTAAGCAAATTATTTGCTTTAAAAATTTTAACTAATACTACCAATACATCTGATACTTATCCGATCTTTAATCTCCCATATGGAAACTAGAACTGTCCTCTTAATGTATGTTAAATGATTTAAAGTATACGTAAAAATAACAAGGTGGTTGTAAAAAAACTATTTCGCACCTTAAAGATGCATGTACAGGGTTATTCATTTTAAAGTAAACAGGGCTTTACTTTTTAACTTCTCTGTACTTTTTTATCAAAGGAATATAGCCATTTCGTGTATTTTAATCAGAAAAACATTTGAAACGAAAACAAAAGAGTTACAGCACGAGTAACGTATTTTTTAAATGGAATACCCCGTATATTTTTATATCAATAGATAGAGATTTTCACGAGGAATTTGGTGATATAGGGGTTGCTGGGTTTATTTCCCGCGGTTCTGCTGCAATTGTCTAAAAACTGCGTGATACTATAAAGATAGCTGCACCTGAAAAAAACCTGGCTGCCACAGGTCACAGGTGCTTATTTGTCAAAGTCAGAATTTTAAAAATACATTTATTACTTTTTGGAGTAGTTTTATAATGAGGTTTTCATCAGAAGAACGGCTTCAAATTATATTATATGCTAAAAATAATATGATATATTTATTTCTAAATCAGGCAGCAAAATTACAATAAATGGAAAAAATTAAAATACAATACGAGGTAAAATGTAAAATATGGTGGTAATAAGAACATTTATAACAAAAAATTATAATATTACTAATAATTTAAATGTTCTATATGTATGATATTATTTGAGGTTCTTGGTTAAGACGATTAATTTCATTTACAATTTTTTCTCTCATTTCTTCCGTGTTTGTGTTCCTATTTTGGTAAATGACATTCTTTAAGTGACCCCATAGAAAAGTGTCCAAAATTGTAATATCTGGACTATTAGGTGGCCATCTAATAGTGCCATAATGTCCAATCCACTGATTGTATCGGCGATTGAGATACTGCACAATTTGACAAACAGCATGGGGCGGCGCTCCGTCTTGTTGCCAAATCATCTTGTGATACGTTTCGAGTGGAAATTCTTCCAAAATGTCCTTCAATGTCGTTTTTAAGAAGATTGAAATATCGTTCTTCAGTTAAGGATCCCTCATAGAATATTGGCCCGACAATTCTATTGTTAAGCACACCACACTAGGCATTAAGAGAAGACCTCCCTTGGTATTTAATCTCTTGAAATTTTCTGGGATTTTGTCTTGGCCAGCTGTGCGTGTTGCGTCGGTTAACCATTCCCGATGTAGTGAACGTAGCTTCATCCATCCAAAGAATCGTTTGAAACAGGGTAGGATCGTTATCTTGTTCATGGATTAAAATTTGGAAAACAAGTTGAAAGCGAAGTTCCTTTTGTTTACGTGTTAAATGCTGCAATGGAAAAACGTGATATGGAAGATACTTAAAATATTTCAGTATTCTCTGAACCGTCGCATAGGTCAAGTCTTTAACTGCGTCAGTAATTGACTTCATGGGTTACAATGTAAAATAATTTAGAATAGCTCAATCCCGGTTTCTCTTTTTCATTGTAGTCCCTTTTCTAATATGTAAAGATTTTGTTTCTTCGAATAAGACCTTCAGTTTTAAAATCGGTGGAAATTTGCAACTTATCTTCGTTGTGTTTCCCTGGCGTTTTCTACGCATTTATAATAGAGAGTTATAATTTGAAGCCGTTCTTCTGATGAAAACCTCATTATAAAATTACTCCAAAAAGTAATAAACGTGTGGCAGCCAGGTTTTTTCAGGTGAAACTATCCTTATAGTATCAGGCAGTTTTTAGACAATTGCAGCAGAACCGCAGGAAAAACCCCTATATCACCGAGTTCCTCGTGAAAATCTCTATCTATTGATATAAAAATATACATTTAAAAAATACGTCACTCGTGCTGTAACTATTTTATTTTTGTTTCAAATGTTTTTCTGATCAGATTATTAAATTTGTAAAGAGAAAAATACACAAAATGGCTATATTAGTTTTTTAAAAAAAGTACAGGGAGTTCAAAAAAAAACCCTGTTTACTTTAAAATAAATGACCCTGTAAATGCAAATATTCTTCATATTTTTTCCTAATTAATTTATTGAATAACTGAAAGATGTTTGTAAATTTTGCCTGTAAATAAATTTTGGACAACTATTATTAGTTTAACACTTCCATAAATTTTTACTTGGTAAGTGTTTTTTGAAATTACCTCTTTAGAATAAAACATCAGATTTGTTTTTCTTAAATGTAACAAAAATAAATTTGCCAAAAAATGTGTGAAATAGTTTTTTTCTCTCGAGCTTGTAACGCATGTAAATAGGGCTAAAGCCTTCACTTTTCACTAATGTAGTACTGTTATAAAAAATAAACATTGATGCTTTATCGATTCATTGCATTTTCATTTAATTTCCTTTGCGTATTTCATTGTTCATAACTAATTAAATCGTTTTTAGTTTTTTCTTTGTATTCGATTATTGTATTGTAATAAACGGGGTCGCTCGGCTCTAGTGTAGCCCTCCTTCACTTCGACCTAAAGAGATCTTTTGTGAATTTGTATTCGATAAAAAAAAATACTTTACAAAATTATACAGGGTGTCCGGAAATACCGTTCGAATAATTATAGGGATGATTCTATATATTAAATTTGAAGAAAAGTTTATATCAACATAGGTCCGCAAATGTGTCATAAGGTCGCTATGGCGATTCAAAGATCGCATCGGGATATAGGTGTTCTATTTAATATCTTTGAAACCGTTTTAGATGGTCATCTGAGTTTTAACATATGTATTGTTTTTCATAGTAGGCACAGTGTTTTTACTAAATTATTATATTAATCAGGGGCGTACCGAGAGGAAAGGCCTTGATTCAGTTTGTTCACATTTTTATTAAACGCCATATTTCTGCGGTAAAGGAATTTAACATAAGGTTTAAAAATAAAGCTTACTTAATTATAATGGCGTTAATAACAGTGTAATTAAAAAAATATATTCTCGCCTTTCAAAAATTGCCCTAATACTCTTTTGCTTGGGCGACCATGCATGCACTATTTTCTTTGAATAGTGTTTTCTCGAAAACGGCTAGCCTGACAAGTTTTTAACAAAAATACTTTTTTTATGTTATTAATACCGCGAAATCAGAATTTCTAAAAAAAACTGCAAAAATATGACGTTTAATAAAAATGTGACTAAATTAAATCGAGGCCTCCCCCGTCGGCATCCCCTGATTAAAATAATAATTTAGTAAAACCACTGAAAAGTACCTACTATTAAAACAATTCATGTGCCAAAACTCAGATGACTAGCTGAAACGGCTCCAGAAATATAAAATAAAACCTATATCCTGGTGCCATCTTTGAATCCATATGGCGATCTTATGACTCATTTGCGGACCTATGTTGATATGAACTTTTCCACATAATTTAAAAAATAGAATCATCCCTGGAATTATTTGAACGGTATTTCCGGACACCCTGTTTACTACAGGACATGTACAATGTTACTTAATATATAAGAAAATATTGTATATTCATGCTTTAAAAAAATATATTTTTCGGGACCTAAAATAATTCAATTGCTCTATTTTAAATACAAAATAAAATTTTATATTTTCATGTAAATATTGTTGCTTTTACAAATGTGATACCCCATTTTGATATGCATCCGTATTGCGTAACTTTATTTGTTAATTGTTTAAATTTTTTAAACCGTAGGGGATATATTCGAAAAATATTGAGCAAGTTTATGTTTCTTAAACTGATTTTGGTAATTACACATTTATTAAAGAAGAACATATTAAATATAAAAAGTTATAATAAGTAATAATAAAAAATAATCAATTGAGTTTTTTCAGTAGATTGCAAATAGCAGACCGAGGCTTCCTCCACTCCTTGACAGCGCAGGAGTGTGACCTGATGTTTGACATTGACCTTGACTTTGATAGTGCAGGTGTGTGTGATTTATGTTTGACTTTGAGTAAGGGTGTTCATATAATATTTGACCTAGGGCAGATGTGTTTATAATATTTCACCTGGCAGGTGTTTTCATAAAATTTAACCTTCAATAGATGGGTCTTAAAGGGTGTTGTATAAATTCTTACGCTCCTGGTTGAATTTCAATATTAACCAGACATTGTTAGTGACAATAAGCTGTTATAAACAATTTGTTTATTAAATTATTATTTATTAAATTAGTGAGTAACAATTATTGATAAAGAAAATTTTGCATTACATTTGTGAGAAGTGCATAACAGCGTTTACTTGTTCTTATGGTTTAAAGCTTCATATGATTGAGTCTTGTCCGTATGGTTTCGACGATGATGCTAATATGGCTGGACCGAGTAAAAGATGTAGATTATCTGGATTATCACCTACACCATGCATTCAGTCCTGTAATTTGTGTAATATGCGATGCCACAAAATCATAATTATTGCATATATCGCATCTCAAAACTTTACTTTGGTCATACCGACATAAAATTTTATTAAACTGATCCAAACAAAAATGCCATTAACCTACAGTTTGTGTTAGAATCGTTTTTTACAGTACAATCCTAATTGGAAGTGTTTGAAATATTTCTATCACAACAAAATTAGTGTCGGTAAGTGCATCGAAACGTCAAAACTGATCCAGTAAAGGTATATGTATGAGAGACCATACTTTGTGGACTTGTAGTTTTAACCTTCTTTATCCAAGTCCAAAAATTAAAAAAATCAGTAGCTAAAGATTCAAAGTTTTTTAGGATTGGGGACAGCCAGTTAGGTAGTTAGGCAGTTAGGCTTTAGATTTTTTTAAAAGTAATAGACATAAAAAAAATTAAGTGACACTGGTTATCTATATTTTTTTGGCATGTAAAATTTTGTCGAAAAGAAATAGTACTTAAAAAGTGAGACAGGTTACCTTGGGTTAAACTTTTTTAAAAAGTAATACTATCTTTAAACTTGTTTAAGTGACACTGGTTAGGCATTTTTTTAACTAAAATTTTTCGGTACCTGCATCGAAACATTATATGAACACCTGCAACCTATTAAGGACAAGATCAAAGTCAAACATAAATCACACACACATCTGCACGATCAAAGTCAAGGTCAAGGTCAAACGTCTGGTCACGTACTTGCATTGTCAAGGAGTGGGAGAGCCCCGGTCTACTATTTGCATTCTATTTATTTTTTTTTCCATTAGATGATTTTATCAACACTCATAAAATTTTAAACTTTAATAATAATTGACACAACGTTTTAGGCAGTCCTTTTTTAAGTGTAAAGGTTTAAGATTAAAAGTTTTTGGCGGTTTTAATTAATTTACCACATAAGTTTTAAAAAAAAGATTTGAGATTTTACAAACATTATTTTGTAATATTA
Source organism: Listronotus oregonensis (assembly GCA_019359885.1). Classification (NCBI taxonomy): domain Eukaryota; kingdom Metazoa; phylum Arthropoda; class Insecta; order Coleoptera; family Curculionidae; genus Listronotus; species Listronotus oregonensis. The sequence continues at coordinate 47,929 of JAHBCN010003869.1, forward strand.
ATAAATATAAAATAAAAGTACTTACTGCAGCATTTTTAACAAATTAAGAAAAAGGGGAACTAAATTGTTACAGTTGCATATTTATTTAATGTTATGGTTAAGTAGGCTAATCATACCAGCAGTAAAATTTCAAAAACGCATACTTAAAGGGGCAATAATAAATTTTAAAATGCAATTTTAAGTTAACAGTATGTAAAAAATATAAAAAGAAAACTCTTACCGGCAACCCTGTATAAGTTATTTATGGATAATTAAATTGGGAAATAAACCACATTTCCCATTATGCAAGTACAAATATATTTAAAAACTACTGGATAAAATTTAAATTTATTTTTACAAATAAAACCAAGTCGTTTAAGTAAGGAACTTTCAATTTAAACTTTAGTGATCGCAATTAAAAAAAGAAAAAATATATGTTATAAAGCGAATTAATTATGTATAATATAAACTGCAACTACTTTTTTTTATTCATCGGGTGAATTATAAAAGACATTTGCAAGTTGTTTTCTATTAATTTTTTTAGATATCCAGATAAAATAACAATTTTAAATATTCAGTGTCAGGGTAAAAAAATATTTTAGAAAAGAATATTTAAAAAGAAAAAAATATTGACCTACGAATAAAAATTATAATCAGGATGTATGTTAATCCTCCGAGTAACAATTTGTAATCTACATTCATAACCTCATACGCTAATTAGTAATACTCAAATTAAAGGCTATAAACTGTTTTTTAGTCAGTTTTATTGTTTTTCTCGGTATCAACACACATTTTTGCCTTCTCAATACCTATTATAAAAATGAGTACAGTAGGGCTTATAAAAAAATTAAAAAAAATATAAAATAAATAAAAAAATTAAAAATGAAAAAAAAGTTTAAAAAATAATAAAAACAAAATAAAAATAAGCGGATCTGCATAATTAAAGACAACCAGGCATCACTGAAGGCACTAGAAAACCCCAAGGTAACCTCCAAGCTGAGATGGGAATACCAAAAAGAACTGGAAGTCCTGGGCAATAGGGTAACTTTCCTGTGGGCACCGGGACATTTGAGAATAGAAGACACCAAAAAAGGGGATAAACTAGGAAGACAGGGATCACCCACATCATACTTTGGACCAGAACCTGCCCGTGGAGTGACGAAAACCACAGCACAAGCACAAACTAGGGAATGGATCCGAAACAAACATGAGGAATAAGACAAGGAAAAGACTTTATAAAGGGCCAACACAAAAGAATGAAGAAAGAACTACTTAGATAAAGTAGAAAAAGACTTGGCATCACAGTAGGGCTGCTAACAGGGCACGATAACCTAAGAGGACATCTACACAAGATAGGCTCATACAAAGGGGCTCCAAGTTGCAGCATGGGCGATGGAGGGGAAGAAACAGCCCACCACATCCTGTGCGAATGTGGAGCGCTGCATTATAAAAGATAGGCATCATTTCGGCGACCAAAAATAAGCCTACAGAAATATATCAACCAGTCTCGGGGTTATACAGACTTGTAAAAGAAACAAGACTAGTGGGAGGTTTGGTATAAAAGAAACCCATTTTCTTTTATACAAAACCTCCCCAGATTGGGCATAAAAGTCCTGGAGGCTGCGCTACCTTGGTAGTAAATCAAGACGGCTCCCAGGAAAAAAAAACGGGTACAGATATGACGGTAAATATATAAAATGGGGCAGATAAAATTTTTGAGTTATCAATTGCTTTGTAGATTATGTACAAACTTTACGTCTTACGTGTTGATGGTATTTAGTTACCTTATTATAATTAGTCTTTGTGTTTACTTCTTATGACCAACTCAAGCTATCTATTTTGCAACTTCTGTATTTTACTAGGCTCTTTCAATTTTTCTGAAGTGATTGCCAGCGCCTGTAATTCAAAAACTAATGCATGGGCATGTATTATAATAAAAGATTAACGGTAATAGCGCGATCTTTTTATTTAGGAAATAAGGCCTCCAACACCACCATCTCGTAGAGGATCAAAAATACCTCCACCAAATATTCACCCCTTGGCAACTACACTTCCATATATGATCGAAGAATCAAGCTCAAGTGTCTAACATAGGTGTCTTAATCACTCATTGACATCTTTGCATCAAATATGGTTCATAAAAGTTTGCAGGACAATTAATACCATATTAAGTTAATGAGCATAATATCATATTTTTTCTAAATATTTTAAGTAATTAAGGGTTACTAATACCAACTAAAATGCTAGTGATAAAAAATGTGTGTGTTGTTTCAATATTAACAAAGATGACTGTGAATATTATTTGTTTATCATGAATAATAAATGCATCATTTTAGATTATTATTAGTAATAGCCAACTTAGTTTTTGACCATATGTATAAGTATATTACACTACCTTTATTTTTGAGCCTATAAGAAATATTATTTGGAGAACTTTCAAATTAAAGGTCCCGTAATAATTAAAAGAAAAAATCTTCTTTTTAAAATAAAACACACTTTTACAATTTACCCCATAAACCGATTAAATGGTTTGTTTGTTTTTTGTTTCCCGAAACAAGTTAACATTTTATTTTAATATCTTTAGATAAAGTACGGGTTTTTGGGGTCACTTAGTATTCGCTTGTCCATGCAAGATCACCCGGAAGTCATTTTTAGGTTTTTTTAAGGTCAGTTAAAGGTGAAACCAAGAATAAATGAAAGTAAAAATGTAAAAAACACATGCAAATGTTTTTGGGGTCGCTAAATACGATCATGATATTCTCTTAAACCCGGGACACCTAGGGGCCATTTCGAGGTCCTTTTAAGGTCCTTTGAGGGTCAAACAGAGAATTAGTGGGTAAAAACCTCTGCCAAAAATACAAGTAGGTTTTTGGTGTCGCTGAATCGCTAACAAAATCACAAACACATACACACATAGACATGAAGTCGGACAACCGGCACGTCCTCGCTGTTAATTCTGGGTAAAGCTAATGGCGATAATAACTTCAAGCAATTTCATGTAAATTAATGTTGGAACAAAACACTTAAACCACCTCGAAAATGATCTCTAGGTAACCTTGCATGGTCAAGCGAATAACATAATTGGATTCAGCAACCCCAAAAACCTAGTTGTCTTTTTTCCAGAAGTTATTCTTGGTTTGAACTTCAAATGACCTTAAAAGGACCTCAAAATAACCCTTAGGTGACCTTGCATTAGCAACAAAATACCATCTTTGGATTCAGTGACCCCAGAAATGATTTTATACCCACCTTTAGTCTGGAGTCAAAATGAAATGTTGACTTGTAAGAGTTATTCAGTTGTTTCTCTTCAAAAATCTAAAAGGCCTGCCTTTTATCTCGAAAACTATGCATAGCCGAATTTTGAGCTCGTTGAGACTTTTAATGCTACAAACTATCTTTGTACAAAATTTAAGCCAATTAAACAGTTTTTTTTTCATTGATTTTGTGCCGTGTCTTTTGTGTATATCAATTAAAGAAAAAGGCGTAAAATTATGCTTTTTTGGGTCAGTTAAGCCAAAATTTAAAACCACTTTTGAGTAGGCATATTTCACATTATTTTTATCTTAATAACGATGTCTTTGCTTTTCACAAATTTAATTTAAACCTCTACATGTATAAAAATATTTGCCAGACAAGCAGTGGTTATTTTGTTGCTTTCCATTTTAATATCGCATTTAAATGGACCGTATGCGTATGCAAAGAACACCGCACAATTTTTATGGAAAATGGGTTTCGGCCATTTTTTAAAAACTTTTTCGAATTGATAGTTCTCAACCCGCTGATCAAAAGTGTCGATGGGCACGAAACACGATAACCCCCCAACACCCTCAGAAGTCAGTCAGAACTTATATTCACCCAAATTGTCACTAGACTTAAGCCTGACATCCCCCTCAACCTTATCACCACTGACCAAAGTCTGCCATGTGACTTTTCCTTGTTCACGGATTAAAAAACCCCTTGATCGTGAATTTCGTTCAACCTTAACAATCACAACCCTTCGACTCAGCGTTGGGTGCTCTATTGTTGGGGTCGAATGGTATTGGGTTATGATCGTTTAGGTTGCTGTATTCCGAAATTCACGACTAAGGGGTTTCACAACCTGTAAATAGGGAAAAAACACATGGTAGCTCTTGATCGGTGTGAAGGTTGAGGGAGTCGAGAAGAGAAGTAGTGGAATTTTTGGGAGATATCAGACTTAAGTCCTGTGACTGTGTGCGTGGCTATAAGTTCGACTACAGTAATAGATATTACGGGAAGGCGATTTTGGGGGTGATTTTGGGGTGTTCGGGGGGTTACTATCAATTTGCAAAGTTTTAAACATTAATAACATCAGAATTTTTAAAATAAAAAGCAGAGATTAACCTATAAAAAATGTTATCAATATTTTTTAGGATAATATAAATAAATATTAAATTCTTTTCAAGACTTATAGATACTATAATAATGGGTCATTAAATGAAACATTTTTGATGAATACTATTTAAGAGTGGTCAATAAAAAACGATCGCTTAAAGTAAGTTTAATTAGAGTAGATAATTAATAACAGGGTTGTGATCTTTTCTGTGTAAAATCATGATGTTAAGGGTTTAATAGCAGTATGAAAAAATACGTACGCAATTTTTAAGTGTTGCTGTTGTAGTATTCAACTATTTGTGCTTTCTTATATGAACATGCATTAAAATTTATTTAAAGCACATTGCATAATACGTTTTATTCTCCGTGAAGTACTACATTACAGTATATATACAATTTAAGTAATTAATAAAATGTATGTAAAGTTTAAATTTTTTAATATTATTGAAAAATATACTTTGTGCATTTCTGTTTCATTTTTTTGTAATAAAAATAAAAAGAGTTTTAAGTTTGGGTAATATATTATTCTTATTTTATTAAATTTCCTGTAGATCCTTAAAAATGGAGAATATTGCCAGTTGTCACCAAAAGAAAAGAATTATGAAACAGGTGAGTAACAGTAATTAAGATATTTCTTGTATAACTTAAATTAAGTATGGTGCTTTCTTTTTATTAAAACGCCTTTAAAAATGAAGTTTTAAACAAAAGCCCTATTAGGTATTTAAACATTATTTGTTTTAATTCAATGTTTGAATTTAATTTTTTTAAGCGGTTTTCAGGTTTTTTTTTACACAAGATAACTATTTAAGGTATTTTTTTCAAATATTAGAAACGCATCAATTATGACCCTGCCCTATAAAGTCCTCATTGGACGACCCTGGCAAAATGTGTATTTGTTGAAGTCTTTTAGTGAAACCCGTCTCTTTATAAAGATCCTAGTTACTTAAAGAAGCGTTGGCATGTTGTGTAAAATAATTAATTTGGCGCTGTTTCGTCATATTGTGCATAGACATATACATATGGACTGCTGATGCCGTACTGCTGAATTAATAGTCCGGGGAGACAACGCAAAAAACCAAGCCTATTAGAGAAGCGCATAAAACCTTTTTTTTTATACTACTATGAACAATAGTCAATTCAAAGCCGCACTGCTACCTCAGCTCAGCGGGTTCAAATTGCATATTTTTTTACCTTAAAAAAAATCGTGAAAAATCGTTTCTTTTTTTAATATAACTCGAAAACTATTGATTTTAGGAAAAAAATCGCAAGATTCAAAATTGATGGTCTAATAAAACTTTGTCAGTTTTCTTATATAAATTTTTGGTAGTCCTTTTACTTTTTGAGATATTAACGATTTAAATTTAAAATAAAAAAGCAAATATCTTAAAAACTAAAGGAGTTACAAAAAAATTTGTAATAAACAAAAAATATGTCATTTGGTAACTACTATAAAAAAGGTTTTATACATACTTTTAATAAAATTAGTATTAAAGGTGATGTAAGCAAAAAAGTGATTTTGGGCCTTAAATATTTCGCTTATAACAATAGTTTTTCTGGTACAAGTAAGTATACCAGCAACATTCCATTTAAAAAATAATTTAAAATGTTCTATTCATTGAATAAAACAAACTAATACACATGTGCCTCGAGGCAACGGGGGATAACATGGTGGCACGAATATTTTTTTTGGTCCAATAACTGTACCCATTCCGATCTACTTAAAACTGTAACTAAAATAAAATTTAATCTTTATTTAATTGAAAAAAATGCCTCCTTTACCTGGGTGTTATATATCTGACAGGACGCTTAACATTTCTCGATCTCCTATGCTACTATGTGTATAGCTTATCGTTTAAATAATTTTATTATCAATTTAAATATTAATATCAATAATTTTTTAAAGACAGTTACTCGTTCAGAATGATCTTAAGAAAATGTTAATCGTAATTTTAATATATATGTTTTTATATATTTTATTTAGTATTAAACTTTAAAAACATTTCTCTTATTAAGCTATCTTCTTCTTCTGGGCTTAAAGACAATCTTATTTAAGTTATGGTATTTACCCATTTATTTACTACTTTAAGATATGATTAAATTGAAGTTTAAACATTAATTCAACTAAAAAAATAAAGTGTAACAAAAATATGTTAAAAATATCATTAAAATTTTCTCAAGATCTATCTGAACGAGCAACTGTCTTTATAAATTCATAATATTATTATTTAAATCAATAATAAAAATATTTAAAAATGAGCTATACGCATAGAAGCATAGAAGATCGAGAAATGTTAAAGATAGAGCAGGCACTTATTATTATTTATTTTCAATTAAATGAAATTTAATTTTTATTTAAAGTTTCAAGTGGATATGGATAGGTATGGGTACAGTTATTGGACCAAAAAAAAATTAATAAAATATTCGTACCACTAGGTTATCCCCCATTGCCTCGAGAGACATGTGTATTAGTTTATTTCATTCAATAAATAGACCATTTTAAATTAATTTTTAAATGGATCGGAGCTGGTATACTTTCTTGTACCAATAAACTATTGTTATTAGCGAAATTTAATAATGACCAAAATCACTTTTTTGCTTACATCTCCTTTATTACTTATTTTATTAAAAATGCGTATATAACTATTTTTATAGAGCCAACCAAAAGGCATATTTTTTGCCTATTACATTTTTTCTTAACTCTTTAAGATATTTGCGTTTTTATTTTAAATTTAAATTGTTCATATCTCAAAAACTTAAAGGCCCAAAAAAATTTATAAAAAAAAACTGACGTACTTTTATTATACCATTAATTTTGACTATATACTATATTTTCCTAAAGTCAGCAGTTTTCGAGTTATATTTAAAAAAAAAACGATTTTTTACAATTTTTTTTAAGATAAAAAAATGCAATTTGAACCTGCTTAGCTGAGGCAGCAGTGCGGCTTTAAATTGACTATAATTCATGGTAATATAAATAAAATGTATTATGCGGTTCTCTTATAGGCTTGATTTTTTGCGGTGGCCTCCCGGACTATAATCGCAAGAGTAAGAGTAAACGCTATATGAGCTGCACTTATGCTCTCTTAGTCTAGCGCGCGCTCATTGGACTTACTTGACGATAAAACCCAAGGAAGTTTAAAGGTATATGGAAGCCCAATACTGTAGAACAAAATTGTCCAGGCGTGCAGGGCAGCGGGAATAGGGGGGTTGGCCCCGCGGAGTTTGCGCAATGAATAGTAGGTCAGAGACATCATCAAATGTCAAATTCAAGCATTCACTGTTGTTTTTTAATTTTTGCACAAAATTGTTGCTTATTAAACGATACTACCATAGAATATTTAAAATTATTGTGTAATATTGGATTTTATATCATCTAATATAATATGGAAAGAAGCCTTCTATTTAATTGGTCGATATTTTTGTGAGTTTTGTATTTTTACCAAAAATCTTTGTAAATGAATAAAAAAAAACAAGATTTTTTAAAATAAATTTCAAACATTGTAAGATAGTTTCATGTACTTATCACCAATTTTGTGATAAAAGAAGGGCAAGATAGTGTAAATGAGTTTAATCCAATTCTAAGATTCTGGTTGTACATTAAAAAGTGAAAATTTTTATAACTGCTTTTTAGGCACATACTTTTCACTAATAACAAACATTCATGAGACAGAATAACAGTGGTTAAAAATGTTTAGTAACCTTTGGTACCTAGGTATCCATTGTAACAGTATCCGTTTAATATTATGTGTCTACAGTATGTCGAGCTTAAAAAGTTGATAATGTAAGTTTAAGAAACCAAAAATCTAATTTCTTTTTAAACAAATACAGAAAAGGCAAAAAGGAACTTTAGCATAAAATTGTACTTTCTTTCATTCAATTGGAGGGACCTGTATATATTAAAATTTGCCTGGTCTGCCCAGTAATTCATAATTTTGATCCTTTAAAAGAATGTACTAAATTATTAAATGAAATAAAACTACCTAAATTTAAAAAACCTTATTTCTTTTTAATAATCCACAGAAATAAACAATTATTGTGGAAATCATCTAAAAGATAGTTAAGATTGCCTTACTTTTCTCACTGCTATTTCCTATGAAATTTTCATTATTTTATTATTCATAATTGATATATTATTATTTTTTCGGTTACCTAACGTTACGTCTCATAAGAAGCACCTAATTTAAATATAAGAAATACTGACCTAAAGTGAAAAATGCCGGGTATGTTACCCTTGCATTTGCAAGACAAAACCATCTTATCATTTTGTTACGATATTATAAGTAACAAACAATAAACACAAAATTATAGTCACAATTTAATAAACAGTAATCACTAAAATAAGAAGGTTTTTATCAATCCAAAAAACTTCTGCAACCACAAAATATAGGTACTCACACAAAGCAAAACAATCGGCGCAAAGGGCACAAACCACAACGAAAATGACGAATGATGAGACGACGACGGTTGACGATACAGCGCGGATATAGTTTCATACGCGCCGCGCGCGCCCTTGCACCAAAAACCTTAGACAAGATAGATTTAACAGTGTGTAAGTAGGGAACACATTAAATTATTTCGTGGAATTTTGTTATTGCGCAGAATCGGCGGGGCCAACTCTGACAGTTATTTTCATACTGGGCTGGACATTTTTTGATCGAATGGGCCATAGCATTGGGCTTCCATACACCTTTAAACTTTCTTGATAAAACACCGTCTGCATTACTAGCACGACCAATGAGCGCGCGCTAGAGTGAGAGAGCATGAGTGCGGCTCCCACACTCTTGGGGTCACTTCGGCAGTACGGCGTCAGCAGTTAATATGTACTATAATGTCTACGATATTTTGTTGTAACATAAACTGAATAAATGTAAAGATTTTCGCTATTTCGTAAAAAGCGGATTATTTCTAGTTGGTTTTGAATTAACCATTATTTAAAACTAAATTAAAATACGAATGTACAACTGTAAAATTAGTCAGGTTTAATACTACGAAACACCGCCCTCTTTTCATATTAAGCCTAGGCATGTCGTGTAGCTTAATTATTTTACGTGATACGCCGACGGTTCATAAAGAGACTATGATCTTCGTGAAAAGGCGGATTTGACGACAAGACTGCAACATATCAACTATCAAACTCTGCGAAGTGTCATTTGAATATTCAGCAGTGTTTAATTTTGTCAAAAATAGACCAAAATATAGATTTATAAATCTGACAAATAAATTTATAAATACATTATAATTCTAATTTAATATTTTCTCATAAATTTAAGGTCCACTATTTACGTATTAAATAGTTGTCCTCTTCTCTTCGCAATGTTTTTTTTTAATTTGTTGTTATAAAATAATTTTCAAAACACCGTAAATAGTTGTTTAGATTTGGCGAAATTAAATAAGGTCGATCGAGTTTTTTTGGCGTAATAAAAATGTTTTTTTCTAATAATGTAGGGTGCATCGTAATTAATTTTAAAAAATTTAAGAGGTTTTTTAATAACTATAACGTATTTTTAAATCAGGAATATATTACCATGCATTATAATATTTTCTGGCTCCTTTGCTATTTAAATTTGCCAATGTTTAAAAGACAAGCTTAAACCAGTTTGTTTCACCTGACGACTTTTTACTAATGGCGTACAATATCTAACAACATAATTCTAATTTAGGTTTTAAGGTATGGTTCTTTCACGCGGCCGTCGCATGCGACTGCCACAATGCAACTAACGCATGCGGCCGCCATTTAATCAGGTGGTTTCTTAGGACCGCGGCTCAAACTCGCGATAGCAAAATTATTAGTGCAAAGAGAATAATCTTTGGTGAAAGTCGTGATGGATGATCTAGCAATATATTGTTTATTAGAATAAGAAAAGGATGACGAAATACTATTACAATTAGCCAACCTGAATCATAGCGATGCCCCTATAAATCCAATATTTAAGCACGTGATGAGGCTTGTTATACTACATTAATAGATCGACATCTGCAACAGGATAAAAAAATATTTAAATAATATTTTAGACCAAATAAAGCATAAAGACAATTTCCAACAACTAAAAAAAACACCCGAAATTCCACACAAAACAACACAAACAAAATATCAGACGCACACACGACTGCGGCTACACTGCTTCTTCAGCAGTCAAGTCGCATCAATCGCAGTCGTTAACAGCGGACGCATACGACGGCCGCTCGGAACAAACCAGGCACATTTAAAAACGTCAGCCGCGTGCGGCGGCCGCCTGGAAGGAACCATACCTTTAAACCAGTTTAGGTTTTGTTTTTAACGCTTTAGAAAGAATGACCTAATATCTTCTAGAACCAGTAACTTATTTAATTTTATATTTAACATTTTAATAAACCTTGATTCCTTTGCAACTAATTTTTAGCTCCCCTTGAAACAGATCGCTTGCTACCTCAAACGGAATTACTTGAACAAACCGAATCTCCAATTCCGCCAAGAAAACTTGATGTTGATGATTCTGTTCCTTCATCATCGTTAAATACTTCATCACCACACATATATATTCCAGCAAAAATAGTAACAAATACCAGGCCAATATTGGTTGGGGAACACCAACGAAAATTTGACAATCCAATAAGTTATTTGGGTGGACCCAAGTTGCCAGCTAGAAATAGATGGTCTGTTGAAAGCGTTGTGTCATTAGATTAGTGTTTATGTTAGAGAATGTCCTATTAATTTAAAAAATGACTGAATACATGTTAAATTTTTATTTATAGACGAAACTTTCAAAATAAGTTCTTTGAATGCTTAACATACAAGAAACAGAAGAACATAAATTAGTAAAATATTTTAACAATTTAAAATGTTCTTTAATGGCACCGTTAAAGCGATTATAAAAAAATTAGGTATAGCCTGTGGTTAAAATATCTGAGTAAACAAACTTTTTAGTTAACCAATTATATCAGTATTATTATGTCCCATACTTTAGAATACCTGTTTTAAATTTATGTTTTGTCAAAAATACTTACAAATAGAAATCACTTAAAAAATAAATTATTAAATAATGCCGTTGTCTTTTATTTGCATAAAGTTATGTTTTTTGATGTTAAAACCATTATTAAAGCAGACATTTTATAGGGTCAACAGTTATTACGCAGGCATCTTCAATGGCGCAAAACTTCCTCGCGCATCTGATGTGTTGATATTAAAGAATTACGAAACAGAGGGGCACGCAAATTTGATACTAAAAAAGCAAGGAGAGGTGCAAGGCAATTCTATATTTTTATTTATCAAATTGTCTGCTTGCGGTCGCGAAGCCAGTCTATACTAGTTTAGGTAAGGCAAGATTTGATGTGCTCATCAAATGCGCAAAGCAGTTTTGCGCAATGTAATCTTGCCCTAGCAAGCAACTTTTAGTCATAAGTAATGTGGTGTGTACAGGGTGGGCATGCATTTTATTAGGGTCCTTTGCATTTTCTCAGAAACTGCAGACTTTTAAGAAAAAAAGTTTGGACAAAAGTTTCTTAAATTAATTTATGCTTTTAACTAATTCGACTTTCACATATACAGGGTGTTTACTGCGTTGGCCACCGATGTTCACTTTGTTATTTTAAATGGTACAACCTATATATTAATATACGTTTGAATAGCACTTCCAAAGACGAGTTCAACGATATATAACAGTATGGGTCTGTGTCGTAACGTTTCGGATTTATGACGTTTTTCATTCATTTTTGACCTATCTTTAAATTTATAAAAAGACGGTAAAAATTCCTTTTTTTTTTAATTTGTTTAGGTAAAAAAATGCAAAGCTTATTTTATCTACGTTTGCAGGTATTTTTTTTAATTTTAAAAATAAATCAGTGTTGCCATGTTTTGTCTTTCGTAAAATTTCTTATTTTTTTTTAATGCAACCCCCTGTATATAATACCAAATCTATATAAATAATTTAAAGACCTTTTCAACGATGTTTAACAACATGGGTCTGCGAGTCACCGTTTCGAACTTAGGATGATTGACTTCAGGAAAAATCATATTTTTCTTTTTCCAACCACACTACACCCTGCATACTTTAAATTATAAATTAATATAGGATATTTGGTTCATCTTAAACCAAATTTATTGTATTGATTCATAATATTAGGTATACAGGATGTAGTGTGGTTGGATAAAGAAGAATATGTTTTTTCCTGAAGACAATCATCCATAAGTTTGAAACGGTGACTCGCAGACTCATGTTATTAGACATCGTTGAAAAGGTCTTTTAATTCTTTACATAGATTTGGTATTATATACAGGGGGTTGCATTTAAAAAACTCAAGAAATTTTACGATAGACAAAACATGGCAACACTGTAACATTTTTAAAATTTAAAAAAGAGTTGCCTGCTTATATAGATAAAAAAGGCTTTTGTAATTATCTTTACGTAAACAAAAAAAAGGAATATTAACCGTATTTGTATTAATTTAAAAATAGATCAATTAAAGAAAAACTTCAAATAATCCGAAACATCGCGACACAGACCTATACTGTTACATATCTTTGAACTTGTCTTTGGAAGCGCTTTCTAAATATATAATAATAAATAGGGAGTTTCATTTAAAATAATGAAGTGAACACCTTCGGCCAACACAATGAACACCCTGTATATGTAAAAGTAAAATTAAATAAAAGTATAAATTAAACCAAGAAACTTTTGTCCCATCTTTATTTTTCAATAGTCTGCAGTTCCTGAGCAAATGTATAGGACCCTTATAAAATGCCCACCCTGTACAAGCATCACACATAGAGTCTTAAAGTCGTCCTAAAACTATTGTTTCCTTTCAAAAATGTGTTGTAAACAATTCAAACAGTAATCCGGGAAATCTGGTAAACAATACGTCAAATCTAGAAATGATATTGGAAGATTATGAATCAAGATAAAACCTTTTGCATTCTTTTAGTTTGTTTTATTTGGGTTACTCGCCTTTTTACTTTTTGGAAAATGGGACCCTCTGGTCCGGCTGCTTGTCCAGCTATGAACTATAACTCAGACGCTGCAACAAAAGAGAAAAACTTCCCAAAACCCAAAAAATCACAAATATTTATTAGATTAATTAGATTAATATTTGTGAATTTTGGTTTTTGGGGGTTTTCTTTTTGTTGCAGGCGATCTGCAAGTTCATAGGGTTCAAAGGCTGACAGGGTCAGCCCGCATACCTGGGACCTGACCAAGAGGGTTTTCCAAAAGTAAAAGGCGAGTAACCCAAATAAAACAAACTAAAACATGGATCCGCCACAAAACTATGGAACATATTTACTTTTGCATTCTTATTAGAAACAAATAAACTACAAAGTGTCGGCAAGAAATTGTGAATCTTACATTCTTCATCTTACCCCATTTTTTCTTCCTTTACTCCCAAGCATAAAATAAAAAAGGTTTCTTTTATATATTTTTTGGGCCACTTAATTTAAATATGATATTAAAAATTACATTTGAGGGCTTAAAAGGGCTAAATTCTACCTTATTTACCCCCGGCATCCCTAAAACATACACTTCGCTAAAGAAAGGTTTTTTCCCATTTTTAATGGTACATATAGAATTTAATGTTTAAAAAGGGTCACATATTTACTTAAGAGAAATTGGACGGCATTTATAGGTATTTATTTAAAAATTAATAAAAAAACTTCTGTTGTAATTGTTTTTGTATAAGTTGCATATAAGCTACTGATAAATTAATATGTAAAAAGAAAAACAACAAGAGTGACCCTAAATCTTTTTAATCAGCCTAAAATTAACTTATGCAATGACTGTATGGCTTAAGCCAATAACCGAAAAAAAACTAAATTAAAAATTATAACATAGTATCAATAGCCACAACCACTCCTTATTTAATGTAAAAAATATTTCGTAAATATTTAATTACTGCATACGTAGTAAAATCTTGAGAATTTTAGATTTTTTTGTTGATAGTTTTTTCAAAACTTCATAGAGTTATAACACTTTTCTATCGGTCGGACGATATATAAACAGTGCTAGTGTTTTGGTTTTAAATCCGTTCGTTAGTAGAAAATCCCCATCCTACGACGTTTCTCCTACATCTCAGCTGGCATTTTTAGGTGATGCTTCTTTTAAGGTAGTTAACTCGCAAAACGGCTTTTTTAAAAAAACTAAATAAAATTGAAGTATAAGGTTAGCAAAAGTGTCTTTTAGCTAATTGAAAAAAAAAACATTTTTTTATTGTCTGTAAAACGAGATATTAACAATCAAATTGTGCAATCTTAACATTGTCGATATCTGTCATG